>OX122900.1:15617139-15699639 GCA_944738965.1 Nebria brevicollis | reverse complement strand
ATTTTAAATATATTATTTTGACAACAATTATTTAAAATAGTTCATATTTTAATACTCCCACTTTGTCAAATAAATTAAAACAACTATGACTATACGTATTAAATAATTGAATTTAAACCGAACATGTTAATTAAGAATAAAATTCGTGGGCCATTGAGAGATTTCATTGTTATATCCGCAGGCATTTTCTCCGAACACAAATATTCGATCTTGATCTTCCCGTTTTCCACTTGCTCACGAATATATTTATATTTAATATCAATGTGCTTACTACGCGAATGATAAATTCGGTTTTCTGCCATTGCTTTCGCACTTTGATTGTCAGAGTGTAAAATTGGATGTTCTGGTAAGAATATCTCCATTTTAATATCTCTTTAAAATTGTTGTAACTAGTTATTTTCTTTTGCGGCACTCAGTTAGCGCAATAAATTCTGCTTCTGCTGTTGACAGAGCTACAGTCCCTTGCTTGTGAGATTGCCAAGTGACTGCACCATTTCCAAGTTTGAATAAATATCCCGTAAATGAACGTCGATCGTCTGAGTTGGAAGTCCAATCGGCGTCGGTATACCCACAAAGTTTACTACCACATTTACTATACGTGATACCATAATCTTTTTTTCTTTTGCAAGTATCTGAGAACCCTCTATGCTCCTTTCCAATGCTCTAGACCTGGGTTTGAATTTAATTGACTTAAGAATGCGACAGGAAATAATAAATCAGGTCTTGTTGTAGTGGACAGGTACATCAAACTACCTATTTCTTTTCGATATGTGTATTTTCTCATTTCGGCTTTATTATTTTCACTTTTCGGACAAAAATTTCTGGTTAGTTTGAATTTAACATCAAGTGGTGTTGATAGGGTTACAATATACCATTCCAAATTTTTTTAAAAATATTTTCACTTTAATTCTTCATGTTGAATATCAACTCCTAATAAATAATTAATTTCTCCAATATCCCGCATTTATTTAATATTCCTTTTACATTTTCGATATCTTCAAGATTTTCTCCAAAAATTAGTATATCATCCACGTAAACAGAGATTATTGTTTTCTGTTTTGAAGATGAAATGTAAACACATAGGTCGGCATAAGATGGTTTAAAACCAGTTGTTTGCAAAAATTCATCCAAACATTTATTCCATTCGCGAGGAGATTGTTTCAATCCGTATAGGGATCTTTTTAGTAAACATACTAAATTTTCATATCCTTTTTCTATGAATCCAGATGGCTGGTTCATATAAATTTCTTCCTTTAATTTACCATTTAGATATGCTGTTTTTACATTCATTTGATGGACATGCCAGTCAAGTTCAGCTGTTAACGCTAAAAGTATTCGTAAGCTTTGCCACTTAACTACTGGTGAATATACTTCTTGAAAGTCAATACCAGGTATTTGCCCATATCTTTGTGCTACAAGTCGTGCCTTTTAACGGTCAATCTCACCATTTCTGTCATATTTTCTGCGAAGAACCCACCTTGATCCAATAACCTTTCTATGTTTAGGACGCTTTACTAATATCCATGTTTCGTTTTGCTTTAAGGAATTTATTTCTTCATTCATTGCTTCCTTCCAATTTTCGATATCCTCTCTTGTTAACGACTCCTTGTAATTTTTGGGATCTTCATCATTGTTATGGAAAACTGTTGTAATCATTTGCTTCGCATTCATTTTGTTTTGTATTCTGATTGATCTTCTTGGTATGATGTTATTTTCTTCCAGTGTTTCATTTATAGGATTATTAATAATATCTTCAGTAATTTTTGTTGTTTCATTTTCTCCCCCACTTAATCCTGTATAATGAATTTCATTTTCATATGGTTCATTTTCGAATTCAATAATTTAATTTGCTTCGTCAGGAATATGTTCCTTATCTACATTTTCTAAATTATTTGTGTCTGTTGCAAAATTAATCATATATTTTTGATTGTCAGTTGAATATTTAGTTTTGTGCTTATATGGAAATGAATTGTCACCAAAAATAATATCTCTTCTGATATTTACTTTTTTCTTTTCCATATTCCAAACATTAATTTTTAAATCGAGCTTGTGTCTCTCAGAGGGGTTATTGATC
Organism: Nebria brevicollis; assembly: GCA_944738965.1. Taxonomy (NCBI): domain Eukaryota; kingdom Metazoa; phylum Arthropoda; class Insecta; order Coleoptera; family Carabidae; genus Nebria; species Nebria brevicollis. Next base: position 15,697,565 of record OX122900.1, on the reverse strand, counting down.
AATGACCAACATTTACAACCAAAACTCTTCATATTTTGAACATTGGGATTATTATCATTCCATAAATATGCTGGAACTTCGTTGTTTAAAGCTTTTAATGGGCATCTGTTTCTTACATAGACTGCTGTTGAAACTGCTTCAACCCATAAATCTTTTGAAAGACCACTCGTCTCTAGGAGGCATCGTACCATTTCTGCAATTGTGCGATTAGCGCGTTCAGCGACACCATTTTGTTGTGGACTGTAAGGAACTGTAAGTTCCCTTTTAATTCCATTTTGCTTTAGATAATTTTCAAAACGATGATTTATAAATTCAGTTCCGTTATCAGATCTCAAACATTTTATTCTGGGCTTTTGACGCCAATACACGCTAATGCTAAGTAGTACAGTAGTAAAGAAAGTAAACAAAAGTAAATGGAGTAAGATAATCGTGGCTATACTCATCCGCGAGGCAGTGCCGGCAAGTAGCTCCAGGATATTTATTTAGGGCGCCAGCCCAGTATTCCAGGACGTCTTGGAGGCGGCAAAGAGATGTTGGTGGCTGCGCTCGACTCTGGTGCTGTCCTAGGATTCCCGTACTTAGGTTATGACTTCTCGCACGTTATTTACGTAATAACGTCGGAATCAAATGAAATCCTCTCCTAGGATTCCCGTACCGAGGTTATGACATCTCGCACGTTATTCAGGTAATAACGTCGGAATCAAATGCCTTAAAACAGGTGGAAAGTATTATGTACGGGGTAGAGATGCGCAGGAGTTTATAGCCACGCTATTACGGAATTTTAACAAAACTTAAACTAACGATAACAAGCAAATAAAGGGGCTTGAATATTGAACTGTGACGCAAAAACAGGGAATTATATTGACTACAATTACTAAAGGCTGAAGTGATAAACAGAGTTACGTTAAATGATATATTTCAAAATTGAAGAACTGGTGGATAACACTAGTACGGTTCTGACTAAGCCAGATAACTCAAGAATGGGGAGTTGAATAAATAGAACTGAATTACAGATGGGAAACTAGCAAAATTGATGGGCACGTGTGCCAAAAGAAATAACCCCGGAACCACGTGGTAAGTTGGGTTCCGGCTGACAAAAAGAAAATATGAGTAAGTAACTCAGAATACTTAACTCAGGCCTTGGCTTCTGTCGGAAACTCAGCTACGGAAAAAGGTACTCACTGCAAAATTGCACGTGGCAAAAAAACTGATATAAAACGATACGAGAACGGTAACACATCCGCCTTACTAGCTGGTCAGCCGACAAGAGAGCGATATTCCGTATCTTTTTGCGAAACGACAAGTTATTCCCGTATTTGCCGGATTAATTAATCCCGCTCGAGGTGCGCGCAATGCCCAGCGGCGAAGGACACCAAGCGTTTTGCGGTAAAATCGCTAGATGACACGATGGCTTCGAAATTGTACCAACTAGGCTCACAAAAATAGCGACAGCGTTACATTATTTAAGTCTGTTTTGTTGTTTTTTTGATAAACAATCGACAGTCTGTTTGGGAAAAAAAGTTTCAAATAAAAGTTGTACAAAATGCTGATATCTATAATTTTTATTGTAACAATTTTTCTGTTACTGCAACTATTTTTGAGTACTTGCAGAAACTGCAAAAATGACTAGAGTAAACATGCACTTACAGTTGGAATATTGTTTTCAAAAGTAGAAGGTTTTCTTACCAGGTTCATACAAATCTTAAGTTTTAAATTTCATAGCTGTAGAGCGCTCACATACACACACACACGTACACACACAGCCACACACACACACACAAACATACAGACGGACATCATTCCAAAAATAGTAGGAATCGATTCAGGGAAGGTAAAACGTATATTTCCGTTAAAATCTCATGATCGAAATCTTTCATGATTACAATACTTATTTATACTGCGTATAAGAAAGTAAAAACATATGTAGATTACATTTAGTACATAATATAAAATTGTTTAATTATATATAGAAATCATGCGGGCGGGCTTACTTCCGACTTGTTCCCGGTAAGACCACGGCACGCTCTGTAATTAGTAATGTAAAAGAATATATGAGTATGAAAAAATACGCAGTAAGTAGCTCAATATTAAAAGTATTAAATCAATCAATCAGTCAGTCATAACTATTGATAAGTCATTCGCGGTTTTAATCTCCTCACGTCATACAAGCAGCATTTGTACAACGGGTACCATTAAACATATCGTGAGTGATCAGCTCCGATACAACAAATACTACTCCCAGGTCACAAAACAATATCAGGCCGCAACAACGCATATTATGAGCTCAGTTGAATCATAACAAAATTAACATTAACTAAATATGGTCAGTTATTACCGATACTACACATTTTATGAGGTCGACTACAAGAGACGATAGCTTCTCATTTAACTAAGCAATATGGGGTCGAATCAAAGAGACGATTGCAACCTATTTAACTAAAAAATATGGGGTCGACTCAAGGAGACGATTGCTTTCCATTTATAACAAAATATGAGGTCGACGAGATACAACTGATGGCACAAAGTAACCCATAGTAAACAACAAGCCATAAAACATCAAAACACGTCACCAAATATCTCAGAACACCTCTCGAACACAGTATCCAAGTCAATATTGTTAAACAGTCCATCCGAATAATTAGTAATAAAGTTTAGTATACTTATAGACTATAATGCAAGTAGTAAGAGCTAACTTACTTTATATTAATTGAATTAATACAACACAAAAATACACAAATACTGAGTTATTAAACAAATGAGTAATTTGCTTCTGGTTTGAATTGCAAACAAAGAATGAAGCTAAAATCAGAGCTTGCGTGGCATAATGCGATGCATATGTTTTTCTTATGGTAGCGTCAGTAATAAATTAAGTCAAGTGTTTGGCTGTCAGAATACAGTCTTCAAATATTACGCACTCCCGCGGGTTCTCTTCGTCCGAAAAACTCTTGCAATATATATATATATATATATATATATATATATAAGAAAATTTTTTTTCTTATACGGATCGACTGCTTTGGTCATTACCGCATGGAGCTATGGGAAGAAACATGTTAAAATGATATTTTTATTGTGTGGGAGTGCGAGGGTAAAATTATTTATTGTAAAGGTTTTATTCATTTTAGTTTTAAAATTATGGGTTTACTTTTTTAAATTTATTTATTTATTTAATTTTTAATTTTGCGGATTGACTGCTTAGGTCATTACCTGGATGAGAAGTTAAAGGGAGGAAGATACATCAATAGCTCTGCTTATATGGGAAGAGTCGTTGACCAAAAATTCTTCCAAAGTGCCATGAATATTTAAATTGCGACGCTGTGCTTCATGCTCAAGACCCTGCTCCAATATGTGTTGGAGCGTGGCTCTCATGTTACACGTGGGAAAGACCGTAAGTTGCTTTCTTACTAATATATGTAGGTGCGTTAAGCAAGTATGGCCTATTCTTAAGGGAGATGACGGGACTTGTTCCTGTCTTGTCAATTTGATTGGAATCTTACACTTTTGGATGGTGTCTTTTATATGTCGCAATTTATCGGTGCGATTATACCACTATTCTTGCCATGTTTTAAGGCAGTGTCTAGCCACCGACCTCAAAATTTCGTCAGCACTGTCGGCCAAATGGCTACCTTGTATCCCAACATGTCCGGGGATCCACATGCATAATACATGTCTCTGCTTTTCACACATTCTGAAAATTTCGTTTTTTATCTCCAACATGGTTGGATCTATTTTGAATATTATCGATCCCTAATATACAACTGAAGGAATCAGTACGGATCAGCAGGTGCCGTTCTTCCTCATTGGAATAGTATGAGTAGAGAAGAGGATATAGTATTCCATACAGTTCAGCCGTGTAGACTGAGCATATAAATGTTAGAGTATAGGACTATGACTGACCTTCACCAACAAATCCACAACCAGTGCCGTTTTTCGCTTTTCAGCCGTCTGTGAAAATGTGTTGGAAGTTCTGGTACTGTAGGAATTATATATTATATGCAAGAAGGTAGATTCCATGAGGGGTGGAATCTTTTGAATAACGAGTTAGTCTGACATTTACACGTTATGAAGGTGTATTCCATGAAGGAGTTTTTGGAATATTTCGAGTAAATATTGGTCCTGGGTTGTCAAGAATGATGTTAAGTAATCTGAGAAGCCTTAATGCAACAGGGTATAGAGATTTTGGATTGTTAACATACAGTGCATTAAGGTCGCCGATATTCGTAAACATTTTGTGGTGGAGATGAAAAGGCAGGGAAAGAATTTTATATGAATCATATTGCCTACTAACAGAAAAATGTTTCATTTTTTAAGAGATCAAAGTTGTGATTCCTGCACTGTGACGAGCAGATGAATAAATTCTGCCGAGCGCGAGTTATCAACTGGCTGTCTCGGGCGCAATTATGTAATTTTTTAAAATTTGAGTACATAATACTTAAATTTCCCATATATTAAATATGCGCTCCGAAAATCGTGTCTCTATCTTTATTCCTCCTCATCTAGTATCGATTTAAAAGAAGATTTCAATTTTCTGTCTTAACACTAGGGAAACCCCTTAAATTTGTTTTCTATACATTTATCTGGTGACATATTTCCTGGAGTACATATGTGCAAATTATCTTCTACCAAAGTACATTTATTTAAATAGTTAATTTGTGTATTTGTTCTCGAATAATATCGTTTTAATATATTTAAGGTTACATAATTTCTTTATTTTACTTTATTTAAGGGGGGAAAGACAAATAAAAAAAAGTTTTTTATCGATTTTTTTTTACATAAATCAATTGCCTATACATTTCTTGTAAAATATTTAGGCGATCGGAAATATAGTGACCGAGATTTAACCATTTTTACTTTCTTACACGCAGTACAAGTATTGTGATCATGAAAAATTTCGATCTCGAGATTTTAACGGAAATATACGTTTTGACCTTCAATGTATTGATTCCAACTATTGTTGGCATGACATCCGGCTGTGTGTGTCTGTCTGTATGCGTGCGTATGTTTGAACGTTCTACAGCCTATACGGTTGTAGGTAAAATTATGTAACTTCAAATATAAGATCTGTATATATCTAGAGAGAAAACCTCTTATTTTTGTAAAACCATATTCAAACCGGAAGTGTATGTTTACTGTAGTCTTTTTTTGCGGTTTCTACAATTACTAGAAGATGTGTCCACTTACGGAAAAATTGATGAAATTAAAACTATAGATATAAGCATTTTGAATAACCTTTAAGTGAAACTTTTTTCTAATACGTTACCGGAAACAAAAAAGACTTTCAAGATTGATTTTTATTTTAATTATTTTCACATAAATCGTATCAACTATGCCTGACAATTGTTGAAAATTACTGAAAAACAAAAAACTTAAATTATTTGAAGTTTGACATTTAATATTTATTCCAAGAAATATAATTAGTGAAAAAGGGTGCCAAAGTTTAGTAAATTATTATTAATTAGAAAAATAAAATAAATGTTATCATGGATGGTCTGAAGTGCATTATTGGCCAGAATACGCACATCTTCAGCACTATATCGGACGAGGACCGCTACACTCGCCAGGAGTTGCAGTAAAGAGGCCAGAACTGCTAGAAAATAGGCTGGGGCTGAACTCAACGACTTCTGTGCGCAAGAGGATGGAACTGTGTATGGCTTTGGAATCCCCGATTGACTTAAACAACCGAAAGTTTCCAAAAATTACACTTTTACGTAACATAAGCTTTGAACGCGTTCTTCGCGAAACGGTATTTTTCAAACAGACGGGAAAAATAACTCAAAAAGTTTAAATTTAAATGATTTGTAACTTAGTACGATTGAAAGCTCAATTTTATTCTAATGTACCACTACAATCATGAAGAAATTGACATTAAATAATATTTAGGGGTGCCTAAATTTGAAATAAAAAGATGAAAAGTTCATCTTTTTTCTGATTAAGTTTTTTTTATGAAATATCAGTTTTTTTTTAGTTGCGGAGGTTTATATAGAACAACATACAGCTAAGAATAAGTTTCATCTAATAAAAGTAAAAAATTTATGTTACGGGGCCCCAGAGTTCCCGCCAGTTGGGTCTGCACGCCTAACGCGACCTCCTTCCGGCGTAACGTCAAGGTCACACAGGGCTCGGGCATATTTTAAAAAAATCGTGAGTGAAGCTAAATGTTTATTAAATGCAATAAAAGAATCCCAGAGAGTTTAAGTTGTTTCATAATCCCAAAAAAAATTCCCAAAAAATGCCGAGTTTTCAGGAAGTTACTTGTATTTCCTCCCTTAAATTTCTAATCGAATACTATGGTCATTACCGCTTGTAGAGGTGAAAGTGAAATGTAATATATGTAAAAGAAAACCGGATTTTATATAACAAGAGAAAAAAAAAATTACCGAAGCTTATAAAAATTAACCAATTGAGAAAATATAAAGTAAAACATAAAATGTAGTTAGGGTTGAATTTTATAAATATAAAAACTGTGAAGAGATTATGAAAACATCCGTTTTAGCTTAAATAAAGCGTAAAGAAAAATGTAATACTTCCACATATGTGAAAAAACATTTCACAGCTTGATTATGCAGGCACCAGTCAAGATCTGAGGTCTTTTATAGAAACCACAAAAACCACAGCTCCGGCCGATACATAGTGTGGAGAAGAATAGAAAGAAATGGTAATTAAAACATTAACATTTATGAAACGAAAAGAAAAGAGGAGAACCCTTTCAGATTTGCGTAAATAAATCAGCTACTTGGAGAATTGAGAGTACTTTACCACCAATGCTTGTTGCATTACTGCTTAAAACATTCCTCGTGGCACCCTCAACACCAGCATTGCGACGATGTAAATTGTAACTAGGCCACTGCTCGAAAATATGTTCGAGAGTGAGCCTAGTGTTACAAGTGGAGCAGAGCGGTGCTTGTTCTCCCAGTAACAGATGCAGATGAGTGAGACAAGTATGGCCTTAACTCAGACGTGAGATGACCACTTGCTCACCTCTATTTAGGCGGAGCGGTGTTGGCCACCACTCCACTGACAACTTTAAACGTTGCAATTTACTTGTGGATAAGTTCCACTCCTCCCGCCACAAGTTAGTACAATGCACAGCCACAGACCTCAATACATCATCGGCGCGCAAGGGATGAGGGACAACGTAGTTGCCGTTGGCTGCTACAAGAGCAGCTCGGTCGGCACAGTGATTGAGGGGTATCCTAGCATGTCCGGGTATTCACATTTCTTTCCTGATGAGTGGGAATTGGTGTAATTTGTTAAAGTTTGGTTTCTGTGAGAGGAATAGAAATGACGATTAATATGTTCCAAACGAGTTTTTCTTTTTTGCAATATGTTTTAACTAATTGTTGATTAAGCCTAATTTTAATTATAAGGTTTTTAAGATTGTACGGTTATAATTTATTGATTCCTCATTTTATTTCCACTCTAGGTAATTTATCAAAAAAGCGTATTTGTTTCACAAAAGGCAAAGGTTGTTTCGATTTCATTGATGACACTTATTAGATTTGTTTCTGTGAATATTAGTTGTGTAATGATTGTTTCTAGATATAGCATATCGGTATTAACTATGATTTAACCCACAATGCTTTCTAGTTCGTTAATTACGGTTTGAAATATCCCGTTATTATTGTTCATTTTATCTATTTGTTTATTGAGGTAATTTGAAATATTATTATTGAATACGATAACTTGGTAAGAATAATTTTTGAGCATGTTTTGATTTTCGATCATTGATTTTAAAGCGTCGTCGTATTTTTCTGCGTCTGCAGAATCTAGGTTTCGGTAGTATTTTTAAGAATAGAATCTAATCCGTTTATTAGTCCTTATTGTACTTTACTATTGTCATCCAAAAGGGTTTTCATTTTAATATTAATTATATCTAAGAAGTTTTCTAGCATTATAAAGTTATTATATAAATATTTTACTTGATTATTTTTATATTTAGTCGTTATTTCTGATTAACTTTATTATAATGTAGAGTGAGATTACTATATGATTCTTCAGTTTTATTTAGTTTAATATTTACGTAAATATACTTAATATTAGGGGAACTTTTGTTTCCGTAAGGATAATATATCTATATAAATCTTTGTTATTGATTTTGATGCTGTGGGTATTGTCAGTATGGGAATTTTAGTTCTATTTCTGTCGTATATATTTTCTGCGCATATCTCACAATAATTTATAAATTTCGATATACATATTTGCATATCAGGCCAATATTATTTCTGTTTTATATTGTTTTAATTTTCTACTATGCCTTGATAGTTCGTTCTACCAAGTTGATCTTGAACTTACTCTATTTGTTCATAAGATAATTCGGTATCTTCTAGTTGCGATTAGCAGTTAATTAAATTACGGGTTCCCAGTTGTAAATATACACCTAACAGGGAATTTAATGTGCATTGAAAATTTTCGCGTACTATACAATGATATTTAATGCCCGGTACATAATTTTCTTATATGAATTGTGATAAAGCGTTTCGCAACCAGTTTAAATGAGATAAATATTTCCATGGCTGTGACTTTACTTTACTAAATTAACATAGGTACCAGCCAAGACTGTAAGTCCTTTGTGGATTTGGATCATACCAGGATTCAAGCGCAAGAGAATGAGAAGGGTGATTACTTAAATCATTACACAGATATTCTTTAGTTATATTTTTAGTTTGGTATTTATTGTAACAGAAGTACATACAGGACTAAGCTCCTTGAAGTCATTGTACACTTATTCTAAAATACACTGTTAAAAGTAACAAAGTAGTACCTCTAAGACTTCGGCTAAGAGACTGTCCCGAGTGTTTCTTTCTTGTGCTTTATATAAGATTTTGTTATCCCGAGTGTGGGTTTTGTGGTATGTGAAAGTAACCTTGACATTGAACTTAGGTTTATGACATAAGTAAAATTGTGCCACTTTGATGTGCCGTTGACTGATAGTAGTGGGTAAGGGTGTAACGAAGTATGTTTTTCCGTTGTTAAAAACCCTCGTTATTTATATGTTAAGATGTATGTTATATTATAAGTAAGCCGTAGCGGCGCGGCAGCGTAGTCGACTACTGCTCTGTGGGTCGGTGGTTCGAGCCCGGCCGATGCATTTTTGTTTTTTTGAATTGTTAAAGTCAGGTCATCGACCAAAAATACTAGTCTCTGCCGATATTTTCTGTCCGTTATCTAGTCAAAACCAAAAATCGGTTTGGATAGTATTTTTATCTTTGTTCTACTCATGTATTTACCTATACCCCGATTGATATAAAAAGGGCCTACATCTCTTATCAAAACACAGTCGATCACCGATAGCTCTGGCAAAAGGACCGCACCATATTATCAACACCGTATCTCCGTTCAGATCTCGATACCGATGCCGAAACACACCTGGTGAGACAAACTAACTACCGTTCTTATTTGCATTGCTGGGTTTAACTGTTCTTAAGGTATCTCGCCGGCGTGTCCGCCAAGAGATTACCTAGTAGTTTCTTACTGTAGTACCTGCAGGTGTGTCCACCGAGGGTAAAACTCTGTCTATCTGTTCTCCAGGTATCTCGCCGGCGTGTCCGCCATGAGATTACCTAGTAGTTTCTATTATAGTACCTGCAGGTGTGTCCACCGAGGGTAAAACTCTGTCTATCTGTTCTCCAGGTATCCTGCCGGCGTGTCCGCCAAGGGATCACCTAGTAGTTTCTTATTATAGTACCTGCAGGTGTGTCCACCGAGGGTAAAATTTGTCTATCTGTTCTCCAGGTATCCTGCCGGCGTGTCCGCCAAGGGATCACCTAGTAGTTTCTTATTATAGAACCTGCAGGTGTGTCCACCGAGGGTAACCACTGTGTAACTGTTCTCCAGGTGTCCTGCCGGCGTGTCCACCAAGAGATTACCTAGTAGTTTCTTATTATAGTACCTGCAGGTATGTCCACCGAGGGTAACCACTGTGTAACTGTTCTCCAGGTGTCCTGCCGGCGTGTCCGCCAAGGGATTACCTAGTAGTTTCTTATTATAGTACCTGCAGGTGTGTCCACCGAGGGTAAACACTATTTAACTGTTCTCCAGGTGTCTTGCCGGCGTTTCCTCCAATGGATTACCGCGTAGTTTCTTGTTATAATACCACAGGGGTTGCCACCGAAGGTAGAACTTATGTTACCTCCCTTTAGGTGTCTCACCAACGTTTTAGCATCCGCAACACCGTCTCCGAAAGGGTATATTAAGTTGTACCTTGTGTTTTTACCGAAAATAAATACCGTTTAAAAACTGAAGTTATTCGCTGATTACACGGAACCTGGACATAACCTCCACCGAGCTATCCCGGACCCGCACGCACCGTCTCCGCCCCTTCCCTTACTCCTCCCCCAAATACCGTGTCAAAGTTTCCCCCCTCCTTCTGATTGGCGCCCGAGCAAAAATTACCGGAGCGTGCGGAAAGCCAGTAACGCGTAAGAAACGACGTTACAAATTGGCGCCCGAACAGGGACCAATATTTTCAAGCAAGCAACATGTCTGACTCCGAAGTATCTGACAACGAACCCGAGATCAATCCACCAAAGGATACTGCTACCTCCTGGATCTACAATCTACGTAAAACCGCGCTCATCCAAGAACTTGCGAACCGTGGCTTGAACACCACCGGCCGAGCGAACGAGCTTCGGCAACGGATGGCACAGCACCTGCGTGCCAAACCACTACTATTGGCAACCAGCACCGAGAACCGGGCTGGTCCATCGAATATAGACCCAGCCACCAGTTATGCACCTGGAGCATACGGAATGGCACCTCCAACTGAGGCAGCTCTTGGCCGACCTCGCAACATCTGCGAGATGGTCCGCAAATGGAACACGTTCTTCGACGGCAAAACCGATGGCGTCACCTTCCTCAAAAGACTGGCAGAGCTAAAAGACAGCTACGGGGTGGACGCAAACCAACTGGTCGCCGCTCTACCCGAATTATTGCGGGGATCAGCACTTCTTTGGTTCCGGAACAACCGGGACCTCTGGACCAATTGGGGAGACTTCCTAATTGACTTCCGGGCCTACTATTTACCCGCGGACTATATACTACGTCTCGAGGAAACAATAGGCAACCGAAAACAGAGAACCCACGAAACCGGGCGCGAATACCTGATCGACATACAGACGCAGATTCGCCGACATGGGGGCATGTCTGAAGAACAGACGCTATTTCGCGTATACAACAACTTACTAAACGAATACCGGCAATATATCAAACGGCGCGATTTCAACACAATGCGCGAGTTGATTTTGGAAATCGACAACTTCGAGCGTCTCCAGCGAGACATGAAGAGCAACCGAGCTCCACGAATTGCCACGGTGGAACCCGTTGCCCCAGTCACACCCGCCGTACGTGCCACCGAGGGAAGCCCACCAACTTGTTGGAGATGTGGAGAGACAGGACACTTTCGGACCGGATGCCGAAATCCACAGAGGAAGTTTTGCTCAAAATGTGGTCGCCGCGACGTGCTAACCCGGGACTGCTGCGGGATTACCACGGCGGGAAACGCCAACCGGACTGTCCCCTATCAGGGAAGGGTCAGTTCGGCAGAGTAATCCATGATGTCGTTAACACGCATCCCCTACCCTCCGTCAAATGTCAAGAGACAGGAGACAACCGCCTGTACATCGAAGGCCGTATCAAAGACCAGCCCATAGTAGCGCTGTTAGACACCGGGGCCACCTACTCCTACATTAATTCAGAAATCGCGGACCTATACCACGAGAGAGCCAACCCGCTGGAAAAAACTCCACTAGCTCAGGCACAAATGGCTGATGGTAGCATTGTACCGATTACCGGAGCGATCACAATAGGATGCGTTATCGCCGGCATATGGAGACGAGTCAGGCTTCTGAGCCTACCATCACTGACCACGAACATGATCCTGGGGATGGACATCATGAAGTCCTTCAAAATGACAATCCACCCGTGGAAACAGCAAATCACGTTCGACCGGCCGGCTGCATCCATCGCGGCGTTACATTCCCCCGCCTCCCAGAAATTGAGCACACCGGTAAAAACTCGCCCCGAGCCCGTACTCGCCAAAATCACAACCGAGGCAGAACGCCCTGACGAAGATAAATTGGCCGACCTCCTCAAACAGGAACTTCCAAAGTTTGAGGAACTGAAAGGGGTTACCCCTTTGCTAGAACACCAGATCCGCCTGAAACACAAGCAACCTATCAAACAGCGATACATGCCACGCAATCCGAAAATGCAGCATGTTATCAACGAAGAAGTGGATAAAATGTTGTCCGAGGGCATAATCGAACCCTCCCGAAGTCCATGGAGTTCACCGACCGTAATCGTGCGAAAGAAAGACGGAAAACCACGATTCTGTATCGACTTCCGTAAGGTAAACGAGGTCACCGAGAAGGACGCGTATCCACTGCCATACATCAACGCAATACTCGACAAACTACGCGCCGCCAAATACTTCTCAACAATCGACCTGAAAAACGGATACTGGCAGGTAGCGCTCACACCCGACAGCCGGCCCCTCACGGCCTTCACAGTGGCGGGCCGCGGCCTCTTCCAATTCCGGGTCATGCCGTTTGGGCTACACGCTGCCCCCGCAACCTTCCAGCGGCTGCTAGACCGGATCATCGGACCCGAGATGGAACCGCATGCGTTCGCTTACCTGGACGACATCGTCGTCGTCAGTAACACCATGCAAGACCATTTGAAGCACCTGCAGGAGGTTTTCCGACGACTGAAAAGCGCGAACCTACGAATAAATCCCCAGAAATGCCAATTTGGCCTTAGATCCATCAAATACCTCGGGCACGTCATCACTAAAGATGGTATACAAACCGACCCGGAGAAAGTCGAGGCCATCACGCAGATTACACCGCCAAGTAATGTCCGCCAGCTACGACAATTTCTCGGCGCTGCTTCATGGTATCGACGGTTTATCATCGACTTCTCGCGACAAGCGGCCCCACTTACCCAGCTGTTGCAAAAACAGAGACCCTGGAACTGGGGCGCCGAACAGCAACGGGCATTCGACCAGTTAAAAAGCTGTCTTACCACAGCACCAGTACTCGCCTGTCCCGATTTCAACCAGCGATTCTATTTACAAACCGACGCATCTGATTACGGAGTAGGAGCTGCTTTGATTCAGGGTACAAATGAGAGCCAGCACGTGATCGCCTACGCTAGCCGATCCCTCTCCCCCGCTGAGAAAAATTACTCCGTCATCGAAAAGGAATGTCTAGCCATTGTATGGGGCATACAAAAGATGCGGATGTATCTGAAGGGGTATCAATTTACGGTGGTCACCGACCACCAAGCGTTACGTTGGCTGAACGCCCTACGAAATCCAACCGGCCGCCTCGCCCGCTGGGCAGTATTGTTGCAACAGTACGATTTCGAAGTGGAGTATCGGAAAGGGGCATTGAACCATCTGGCCGACACCCTCAGCAGAATGCCACTCCCTACTACCGAACCACTGGCCAGCCTTGCCACCATCACCACCGGCTGCTCTTGGTACGACCATAAGATAGCCGACGTAATGGAAAAACCACAAGATCATCCCGAATACCAAGCCATCCAGGACCAGCTGCATCGGAAATTCTGGGACCCGACCGACCTGTCCGACACCGAACCCGAACGGGCCTGGAAACGATGCGTCCCGACTGGAGACCGGCTCCAGGTCCTCACTGAATGTCATGACCGACCAGAGGCCGGGCACATGGGCATCGCCAAAACACTGGCGAGATTAGCCCTACGCTACTACTGGCCAGGCATGTTCCGCGACGGCACAAAATATGTACGGCGGTGCCAAAGTTGCCAGACCTACAAGGCTACACAGAACGCCATGGGCGGAACCATGGGGCCGCCGCGTATCACCAAACCCTGGGAGGTGGTGAGTACCGATATTGTGGGGCCACTACCCCGTACCGCAAGTGGCCACAAATATATCATCGCCTTCCAAGACCGCATGACCAAATGGGTCGAGTGCAGGGCACTCCGCAAAGCTACCGCGACTACGATAACCAAAGCCCTACGGGAGCTAGTTATCTGCCGGTACGGATGTCCGAAAATCCTCATCTCGGATAATGGGACGGATTTCAACAACAACTTGGTCAGGCAGACACTAGACAGTTACCGAATTCGCCACCAGTTAACTCCGCCCTACACGCCTCAGGCCAACCCCGTCGAGCGGGTCAACCGTGTACTGAAACCGATGCTCGCGCAATATTGCGGAGACAACCATAAGACATGGGACGCTCACCTGCCAGAATTCACTCTAGCCATTAATTCCTGCCGCCACACCAGCACTGGCTATTCGCCTGCATACTTGAATTTTGGGAGTGAACTCCTACTGCCAAACACCTACGGGCAAGTCGCCTCCGAAGATGTACAAGAAGAAGGTGTGCCAAAGCACCACCTAGAGAAGATGAGAGCTCTGAAATCAGCCCAGGAACTGGCGCGCATCAACATCGCCAGAGCGGCCACCGGGCAAGCGCATCACTACAATCTGCGCAGACGAGCTGGGCAGTTCCAACCTGGGGAACTCGTCCTCCGAAGGGAACATCCGCTCTCCATCGCCACCCGCGGCATTGCCGCCAAACTAGCACCAAGATACTCCGGTCCCTGGACCGTGAAGAACCGAGTTTCGACTCAGGTCTACGACCTAGAGAACGGAGCAGGGAAAACACTACGTCGCATACATATTAAAGATCTGAAAAAGTACCACGACTAATCTTTGTTTTTTGCAGTACGCCGGATGGGATGTCAACCCCCACCAGGGGCACCCGGGAGCTGTCCCCCATCACTTCCCCCGAGATGAGGGAAGTCAACCGGTGGCTGCCCCAGCCCCTGCCCAAGCCGGCACCCCGGGTACCACCGCGTATGCGGGGCCACCGACCACCCGGCGTCCGGGCCTGGAAGCCCAACCTCCCAAGGCCGTTACTACGTCCAGCCGCGCCATCAGCTGAACCAATGAAGCGCCCCCCAACGCGGCCAGCGCCAACCAAGTCAGTCGCGCCCCAACCACGGCCAAATACCAAGCGGCCCCACCCCGCCCCGACAACCCCTCCGCAACTGCGGTAGAGACCTGCGTGGGTCCAGGACGTGCTCGACATGACCACATCCCCGATTGAGTCCCCGAAGGACCAGGCCTCCACTCCCCTAGCCCCCCGGCCCAACCGGCCGCAGAAGGCCCCCACCCCGGCAGCCCCGAAGGCCTACAACGCCCTGATCCCGGCGAACAAACGGCACCGCCGAAGAGTGCGGATCCTGGTTCCCCGCGAAGACGGGGGTGTAAAGTACGTAACAGTAGTCACTGGGGGGCCAAGTGACTGAAAGACTTTTTTTTGTTTACTTTCTTACATTGACTTTTTTTTATGTTTTTTTGTTAAGTTTATTTTTTTTTTTTATATTATATTATTTTAAGGGGATACATGTACTGCTTTTTTTTGTTTTGCCGAAGTAAGAGGAGGGTGTAAAGAAGTATGTTTTTCCGTTGATAAAAACCCTCGTTATTTATATGTTAAGATGTATGTTATATTATAAGTAAGCCGTAGCGGTGCGGCAGCGTAGTCGACTACTGCTCTGTGGGTCGGTGGTTCGAGCCCGGCCGATGCATTTTTGTTTTTTTGAATTGTTAAAGTCAGGTCATCGACCAAAAATACTAGTCTCTGCCGATATTTTCTGTCCGTTATCTAGTCAAAACCAAAAATCGGTTTGGATAGTATTTTTATCTTTGTTCTACTCATGTATTTACCTATACCCCGATTGATATAAAAAGGGCCTACATCTCTTATCAAAACACAGTCGATCACCGATAGCTCTGGCTAAAGGACCGCACCGCTTATCACACCGCTTATAATTCTCCGTCGATATTTTTATCATACCGATGCCGCACAACACTTGGTGAGACAAACTAACTACCGTATTTATTTGTATTGCTGGGTTTAACTGTTCTTAAGGTATCTCGCCGGCGTGTCCGCCAAGAGATTACCTAGTAGTTTCTTACTGTAGTACCTGCAGGTGTGTCCACCGAGGGTAAAACTCTGTCTATCTGTTCTCCAGGTATCTCGCCGGCGTGTCCGCCAAGAGATTACCTAGTAGTTTCTATTATAGTACCTGCAGGTGTGTCCACCGAGGGTAAAACTCTGTCTATCTGTTCTCCAGGTATCCTGCCGGCGTGTCCGCCAAGGGATCACCTAGTAGTTTCTTATTATAGTACCTGCAGGTGTGTCCACCGAGGGTAAAACTCTGTCTATCTGTTCTCCAGGTATCCTGCCGGCGTGTCCGCCAAGAGATCACCTAGTAGTTTCTTATTATAGTACCTGCAGGTGTGTCCACCGAGGGTAAAACTCTGTCTATCTGCTCTCCAGGTGTCCTGCCGGCGTGTCCGCCAAGGGATTACCTAGTAGTTTCTTATTATAGTACCTGCAGGTGTGTCCACCGAGGGTAAACACTATTTAACTGTTCTCCAGGTGTCTTGCCGGCGTTTCCTCCAATGGATTACCGCGTAGTTTCTTGTTATAATACCACAGGTGTTGCCACCGAAGGTAGAACTTATGTTACCTCCCTTTAGGTGTCTCACCAACGTTTTAGCATCCGCAACACCGTCTCCGATAGGGTTATTAAGTTGTACCTTGTGTTTTTACCGAAAATAAATACCGTTTAAAAACTGAAGTTATTCGCTGATTACACGGAACCTGGACATAACCTCCACCGAGCTATCCCGGACCCGCACGCACCGTCTCCGCCCCTTCCCTTACTCCTCCCCCAAATACCGTATCAAAGTTTCCCCCCTCCTTCTGATTGGCGCCCGAGCAAAAATTACCGCAGCGTGCGGAAAGCCAGTAACGCGTAAGAAACGACGTTACAAGGGTTACTGTTATTTGGCCTACAAGATGCTTGTCTGGCATGGTGGTCTTTTCTCGTCAGATAGTATTAGGTAATAGTTACTATTACTTAGGCCTACGGGATGCTTGCCTGGCATGGTGGTCTAACTAGTGGTGGAATCTTATACGTAGATGACCCAGGTGGGAAGCTTGGGTGGAACAGGCGTGACAATACATATTCTTTGATTATCGAGTTTACATAGTTTCTAGACTTCTATGCTGGTTTTTGAGTTCGGTTCTTTGAGTATTAACTGATTTTTGCTAAAATTTACTGCAGTGTTGTGTGCAACTATCGGTGTCTTTTTTAGCGATAACAGAGTATGCATAGTTTGGATAGTGACTGGAATGAATACATTGATTTGAATATAGATATTTTGAAAGGTTTGTTTTCGCAAATTTTTTATGTCGTACCAATTCTATTTATCTACTTTGAGCATATTGATGGAGTTAATATTATTTTGAAGTTAATATTCTCCTTATTGTTGCACGCAAGTTTCTATATCTTGTAATGACTTTCTTGAGCAAATAGTCGGAATTAGATGTTAAAATAAGAACTCTAGCAACTTGGTGGAATAAAACTAAAACTTTTGACCAAGAACAATATATTTATATAAATTTGATGTTCTTAACTGGGCTTTTGGCGCCAATACAGATTAAAGATAAAGAAAAAATTATTAAGATAATTGACAAATTGAGCGAAGGGTAAGGCTAAATATTCGTAGCTACACTTAATCAGACGTGGCGTGCTCCAGATGTAGGTAGAGAGGCTGCATCGGCTAGGACTCCAGGATATTTTTTTTGTTAGGTCACCAGTCCGGTTGCTACCGAACGTCCTGGAAGCGGCAGAGAATTGGTATTGGCAGCGCTCAGCTCGTATGCTGTCTTCAGATGCTTTCTTTTGCATATGTTACGGCCTCGTACCTAGGTCATAACTTCATGTACGTTACTCGTATAATACCGTCGTAATGGCGTTATCAATTGACTTAAACACCGGTGATACGTGTAATGAACGAAATATTATTAATACTGGAATTTATAGCCACGGTGTTAACTGAATTTAAACTAAATAACCTTAACGATAGGTCAAAAAAATGTACAATTTAGATGGTAGAATGGTACAAATAACAGGCGTGAGGTGATAAGCAGAATTACGGTATGTTATAAATTTTTAAATTGGAGAACCAGTAAGCAGGTACTAATTTGGATAAAAATTAGCCAGATAACTCAGAAATTACATTTGAAAATTAGCATGATTGATGTGCACGTGTGCCAAAAAAATACAACTCCGGAACCACGTGGTAAGTTGGGCTTCGGTTAACTAATAACCAAGTCAAAATATGTTAAGTAGTTAAAAAAAATAATATACTTATCTAGCGGTATTGCTGTATCTGTGAGCTCGAAGTTCATTAACCATTGAAACGTGCTTGAGGCATTTTTCTACCCAAATGGCATTCTAAAATATTCAAAATGACCCAGGTCTGTGGAGAAGGCTGTTTCCTCTATAGAACCGTGAGCCATTTCTATCTGACTTAAACCTCTGAATTGGTCAATAGTCGTAAAATAATTCGCTTATCCTAGTTTGTCAAGAATATCTGTTATATCAGGGATCTATCACCATTCTAAATCTTTCTTTTCCTGAGGCGTCTTGCTCTTTTGGTACAATCCAAATTGGACTATTCGGAGGTGAATCTGAATGTCAAATAAATTTGAATATTGAATTTATTTTTCAGTTCCATTGGGTGATGAACGAATTAGACATAACAAATGAAGAGAAAAAAAAAAGAGTAAAAGTCAGAAGGTGAAGGCTGAATTTAGAGGTAAACACGAAACGTGTTACGGTTTCCGGTACTTTGGTCTGCCCTTAGCTCACACACGCCTTTCTTTGGGTGTAAGAACAATTTTTACAGAAGCAGGAAATGGCATAATATTTGAAGAAAGCACTATATTCATAGATTGAGATGTACCTGGCCAAACAAGTACTGGAACAATAGGAAGTGACGGCGTTGTAGTATAACTAGTCGCTGTATATGTGTTGGAAAGAACTCCACTCATTATAACGCCTATGTTTGTGGAAATCGCTTCCATAATAATTTTTTTTATTTCACCCTAGAGAAGAGCAGCGATGTCATTGACAGAGGTATTTAAAATTGCTGGCTTAGCTGTAGCAACCATAGCAAAGCTCAAAGTTGGAATTGCAGAGTTCTGCCGAATGAAAGCTCTAGCTTCAGGGAAACTACTGTTATTCAGAATTTTATGATGGCATATTCATCTTTAATTTTTGAGCAGTTTTTGGACAAGGCAAGATGCCCTTCTCCACAATTCACGCACTTTACCGGATCGGTATAGCGCTGTTCCTTATGAGGTGCCTTCTCACATATACAAATTGTTTTGTTCGTGCATGTTTTGGAAGACTGTCCAAACTTTTGGCAATTGAAGCATTGCATGGGGTTGGGAATGTTAGGCCTAACAGGCAAACTATACATTGAAACCCGGATTTTGGCTGGCAACTTATGCAACGAGAAAGAAACAATAATTTACGCCGTTTTTTCCAGTACGCCTGACCTCAGAAACTCCGTGTGCTTAAAGCTCTGAGCAAAGCTCATCAGTTGTGTAATTTAATAAATCGCGACACATAATCACTCCCCTGACGGTATGGAGGGTCGAAAGGGAGGACACCTTAACAGGTACATCGGCAAAAACATTTGTTTGCAGCAACCGAGTTGCTTGTTTAGGAGATTTTGTTTCTACACCTCACTAACCAACATTTGTTTATTGATTAAAAACGGACTGACCTTGAAAATATCAGATCTGCCTTTTATCGTAATGACCAGAAACCGGGGACATTGTCATGCCGTCAACTGCCTCATTTCTTTCTGCTTTTTAGCAGGATCTAATGCAACGGCGGGGTTGCCCCTCCGTCAAACACCCCATCCGCCAGCGCGGACATTTAATAAAAACGAAAAAAAAAACCACCTTAAAATAAGGAAATAAAGACAAAACTACAAAAAAAGAACAATATTCAATCGATTCGAACGAAACCCGAACGAAATCGGTCAAAAAACAACAAAACCGGCACAATACACAGCAAAATAAACACATACAAGCAAGAAAAAACCTAAGTTCTTGTTTACAAATGAAATATATACGCACAGAGATTACGTAAAGAACGTCCGCTCACTCTTGCATCTAGTACACGACTTATACATATATATATATATATATATATATATATATATATATATATATATATATATATATATATAATATATATATATATATATATATATATATATATATATATATATATATATAAACACAGGTGGAGAGTGTTATGTACGAGGTAGAGATGACAGGGAATGTATAGCCACGGTATTAACGGAATTTAAACATAAAATAAACTAAACGATAGATATCAAATGAGAACTGAATTGTGACGCAGCAACAAAAGGGAATAATTGAGTCTACAATTAAATTGATAACAATTTAAAGGGGTGAAGTGATATTATATATTACAATTCTTAGTTGAACTGTAGAGCCGTGCACATCGTTACACAGTGATTTTCATAAATATTATGTTCATATTGTTTATAGTATAAACAAAATGCGTGAGCGCAAAAAACATAAACAAATACTCTGTGAAGCGGTACCAAAATTCGTCCCTGCGATAATACGTCGTAAGGGCCCTTGTCGCAGAAGTGCGCATACATTTCCAACGACGACGAGGACTTCTAAGAGTTCGACACCCAGTGCCCCAGGGTAACCCTGGAGCCGCACGGTATGGTGTCAAGTCCATACAACCGCGAGACCACTAATATGGAGACGGATAGACCCGCCCCCAGCGTGCCAAGCACCAGCTAAGCCACAACCCCAAGCGTAATGAGCACCAACGCAAAAAACGTGAGTCAGATGTTCACCATTAACCCTCCCCACAAAACAAGAGGCCGCCCAGTCCGCCAAACTCGCACGCAACATAAAAATAACACCACACAAACTCAATCTTCCGCAACCCACATTACACCTTATCACACAACGCAATCACACAAGATAATGGCAGAGGACACGCGCAATACATACAACACCTCAGCTCAGAATACACTAATCCGAACACAAATCAAAACCCACCAATGCAATACATGGACCCTAAAATTAACTGCCCTCAACCCCCAAGATGATTCCTTCTGGCAGCTAACAAAATCATTCAAAAATCCACGCACAACCATACCCACACCCACACATAACAACGACACGGCTGTCACGGACCGTGACAAAGCTGAGGTAATCGCACACACATTTGAACACAAACATGAAAACGCTGGCCAATCTCCTCACTACCCCATCTGAACTCACCAGAATTATCCAGAAACTACCCAATCGCAAAGCTCCTGGCCACGACCAAATTGAGAACCCAATCTTTGAAAACCTCTCCAAAAAATCCATTTACCAACTACAATATATAATCAACGCAATAAACAGACTCCACCACTTCCCAGCTGCCTGAAAGACTGCAATAGTCTAGCCAATCCGAAAACCCAACAAAGAACCCCACCATCCAATCCACTATCGTCCGATAAGCCTCCTGAACACACATTTCAAATTCACCGAAAATATCATTCTATCCCGAGTCGACGATATTCGATAAGGTCAGGACAGTTTGACTCATAGCTAAACTTATCTCCTATCAATTCCCTTCTACATTAGTCAAACTTATTCCCTTGTACCTACCCAACAGATCCTTTCGAACCATAGTTAATAACACCACATCAAACCCGAAACCCATTGTAGCAGGAATCCCTTAAGGCAGCGTCCTTGGTCCTCAACTATCTAACCTCTACCTGAGCGATTTCCCCACTGTCCCCCACACAAACACAGCCATCTACGCGTACTCATTCAGCGCACAGGCAACTACAAATACACATTGACATACTACAACAAAGCTGGGCGAAGTGAAAATGAAAATCAACGCCACAAATACCGAAACCATTCACACGCAAATTCACAAACAACAAAATCATTACACCAATCAAAATACACAACCAAAAAATCACACCCAGACCAACCGTTAACTACCTCGGTATATACTTACACAGAAAACTACGGCATGGCCAACACAATCATCAAAGCGCGCCTAGTTATCAGCAACCTCTATCCTCTGCTAGTCCACAACAGCCCCCTGTCCAAGAAAAACAGACTCTTAACCTACACAACAATCAACCGCTCCATTATCACATATACAGCCCCGGTTTGATGCAATGCACCAGAAACCACCCTCCTACCGTTACAACGCCTCCTGAATAAATGCCGCAGACAGGCTACCAGCTCTGGAAGGTACGCCCGAATAACACAACGAAGCTAACGTACCATACATAAAACAATATGTAACAAACGCGCGTCTTATGGAACTTGCACGCGTTTGGCTCCCTCTTAACTATGTGCTTGTAGTGATGTTTCTTTTATACTCACCTGGTGGTTGGTTTTAAGGTGAAGTCTTCAAATACACACTTCAAGGTCCAGACTGGGGTTAGCTCGTTAGAGATTAAATCGGTTTAACAATAAATAACAATTTAATTAAAAACTATAAAAATATACCAAATATGACAACGAAAATGGATTTACAAAAAGATACTGAATAAAGCTTAAGTTAATTACTGACAAAATATTTCTCGCTAATCGCAATCTGAACTGAGACCTTGATGTCAAGCGACATCCGCGGTTTTATACTCAGTTTCGACCTAAATTCCAAATGATCGATATTGTAAACAAATCCCGACCTAGCAACATTTCACTGAATGCGGAAAGAACAATTTTATGCAACTGTTGCTAGATATGACGTAGCTAGTGGCATTTGCTAATCGCGAAATACCTAGCTCAGCAGGACTGAAGTAGGTCGGTACGCAACTAGCTCGATTTGTTACAAATACATACAAAACATATAACAAAAATTTTACAAAACACAACTAAACCTAAACAAACTTACACAAAACATCACACAAACCAGGCAACACAACACAACATCTAGATTCAAACACAAGCTCCCCTACCAGACATTACCCATATTTTCGGAGAGACTCCAGGACCCGAACCAATAATACAGCCACGAACAACCACAACGCACACACATAACAACAATATTACACAATAATAAAGCCAAACACTACGCAGAATATACATCATCACACAAATGTTGTCCATCAATCACCAAACATATGTTTATTTTAAACTAGTTAAGTTAGACATAAGTTTTATATACAAATTTCATGTGAACTAAAATGAGTTTTTAATCTCCCTTTTTCCCATAAACACAATCCTAACACAAACGATGTATAAATCAATAATAACTATTAAATTAACACATGGTACTCAAGCAAAAAAAATTTACCCTCCCCTGTGAGTAGGAGTTCTGACAAAACCAACGATGTTGGGAAACCGGTACACTAATTAAGCTATGTTGATGACATTCTCTGTATCTGGAGTGGCACAACAAGACAGTTACAACTATTTTTAAAGTTATTAAAAATCAAAACAAGAACATACAATTCACCTTAGAAATGGAAGATAGCAAAACCCTGAACTTTTTAGTTTTACAAATAAGTCGTACTCCTATAGGCCTTGACTTTAAGGTCTATAGAAAACCCACGTACACAGATACAATTATCCCAGCTAGTTCATATCAGTCTTACCAAATCAAATTATCTACTTTCCACAGTTTAATCCACCGCTTAATTAATGTACCGCTAGCCCAAATAAATTTTGATATAGAACTAAACACCATAAAAACAATAGCTCTTAGTAATGGTTACACAGCCAAATTAATAGATAAGCTGCTGAAAAACAAGACTTAACAAACATTTTTATAACTCAGACCCTACAACTATAGTCAAAAGATGGTGTTTCCTGAATTATATAGAACACACTAGTATTTTGGTTGCCAAAAGATTAAAATCGCTAAATATAGATAGCATTATAGTAAACAAAACGAACATATCTACGTTACTAGTGAATAATAAAGACCGTATAGACAAAGGTGAAAAATCTGGAGTTTATCAAATCAATTGTAACATTTGTGATGCTATCTACATAGGTCAAAGCGGACGTAGTCTTAATATTATTTTATTAATAATTAAAGAACACATGGCTTCCATTAAAAATAACAAAAATTGCACGGGATTTTCAAACCATTGCATTATTGAAAATCATGAATTCCGCGGTGAATTTCAAGTACTACAGACAATTAACAAAAGTCGTAAACTAAACATTTTGGAGAATTTAGAAATTAAAAGAGGCATTCATGATAAACAAAACATTTTTAATGACCAGACAGATTTAGGATTTACACCATTGTTAAATTTTTCATATTTTAAACTTAAACTTCAATTCCGGCTAAAACGTAGCCTAATAATTTGTACCGTTACATTTATATGTACATATATATATATATATATATATATATATATATATATATATATATATATATATATATATATATATATATATATATATATATATATACTTGTAATAAATATAATTAGAGAGTAAGTTAGAATTAGTACCATTTACACACTGTACCTTGACAAAAGCCCAAGAGCTGCAACGATCGTCGTGTTTTATTTTAATTATAATTTCATAATATGTTTCACCAAGTGCCTACCTTATCATCAATCAATTTAATTAACAAACTCTTGTTTTTACACCTTAGTAGAACTAACACAATAATTCGCATTGAAATCACTTTTTCAACTCGTTCACTGCGCGTCACACTTCCAAGTCTCGCCCGCTACCGTTTCACTCCTCGATATCTTCCATCTTTACGCCCCGATCGCCCGTTAATCCGATGGCACCCGAAAAAACTCGTTACATTCGACCATCCTGAAACAAATTAATGCCCTCATTAATAGTCTGATTTATTAATTACAGATCGTGTAGTCATAAACCACCCGATTTGCAATGGCTAACAAGGTTAGAGCCCTAATGGTTCTTCACCCTGTGTGCCACCTTCGGTGAGTCGCCCTTTACGAGAGACTAAGCTTTCCAACAGGTCAATTAAGTCCTGACGGTCCGCTATCTCATCGCCACTATCATCACCGTTTTCACCAACACCCGATGCAGTACTGCAGTATCGCCGAAGAAAGTCAACTGGAACATTTGCTGTGAAGCTCTTGTAACCCTTCACGCCTTTCACCGTAGCTGTCTTATAACGTTCTCCTCCAAAAGCTTTCAAATCTTTGTAAGGGCCATTAGATTTATTCTTTAGCTTACGATTTACTCCTTTTTCACCTGAGATAGTACCGGCATGACGCCACAGCACTAAATCTCCCGCCCTATAAGTGGTTGCAACCTTTCGCCGTTTATCATAACGCACTTTCATCGCCGCACTCAAATAGTTCTGGTTTTTCGCCGCGGCCCGCCGTTTCAGAGTTAATCTTTGTTGCCTTTTGATCTGGGGTTCCTCGCAACTCGAAGAGTTCTCTGCTTGTATCCCAGCTGATAGGTCCACCATCACAACCGCTGAATGGGAAAATATCAGTTGTGCCGGAGAAACCTTGGTGCTTTCGTTCACAGTATGATTCATGCCCCAAAGTATCTCCGGAACTTTCTCATCCCAACCCAACTCGGTATCAATACTTACGTTCAATGCACTGATAAGAGTTCGATTCTGTCTCTTTACCTGACCCGAGGTGCCGCCACCACATTCAGTATATGCTTAACACCTTTTTCAGTCAGGCAGTGGGCAAATGCACGATTGGTAAATGCCAAGCCTCTGTCTGAAATGATTCGTCTTGGATATCCGAATACACCAAAAGTATTTCTCAGTTTGAGAATCGCTTCCGCCGAACCTAAAGTTCTTGTTGGTTCCGCTATGGTGAACTTAGTGAAACCATCGACCAACAACAAGAGGTATGAATTACCTCGCCGAATCCGTGCAAAAGGTCCCACATGATCAATATGCACCGTATGGAAGGGTTCCGCAGCCTTCTCAATAACTTGTACGAATCCCTCCGCTCGTCCGTAATCGCCCTTTCCGAATGCACACTGTAAACAAGAAGCTGTATACTTTTCCACAAATCTCCCTATCTTCGCAAACCAGTATTCTTGTTTTATTAACTCCAGACAACGTTTGTACTCCGGGTGACCAATCTCGTCATGATACTTACGTAGAAGATTGAATCTCGCCATAGTGGGTACATACAATTTGTCACCTAAAAGAGTCTTCCTATATAACCGCTCATTAAATAGGTTGTAGTTATCCCTCAAGCCTTTGTCCACAACACCCTCTTGGAATTTCTTCATGATTTGTTGCCCCTTATCGTCCTGTAGCTGAACAGTCAGAAACCAATCAGCCTCCGAGATTGCAACCATGTTAAAAATAACGGGATTACGACTCAGCGCATCGACATGTTGCATCTTTCCACCCAGCCGATACTCCATCTCCATGTCGTATTCTTGAAGCGCCAACTACCATCTCGCCACTCATGGTACCAAATCGCATTTAAACATAGTCGCCCGAACAGCAGAACAATCTGTAACCACTTTAAAATGTACTCCAATCAAATACACCCTAAATCGCTTCACGGCTTCTACCACCGCCAAAGTTTCTAGTTCATAGCTGTGGTATACTTGCTCACAACGGCTGGTCGTTCTACTAAAGTATGAAACCGGCCGCAAATCACCCGTAGATTGCTGTTGCAATAGAATTCCACCCAATCCGAATTTACACGCGTCTGTATGCAACAGTGTGGCCGCCTCGCTTCGATAAATCGCTAAATTAGGACGATTCGTCAGTCGTTCTTTCAGCGTGTCGAACGCTGTTTGCTGTTCGTTTCCCCAACGCCACTCCACGTCCTTCTTTGTCAGTTGCGTGAGAGGTCTAGACAACTCGGCAAAATTATTTACGAACTTTCGGAAGTAGCTTGCCAACCCTACAAATTGTCTTACGTTATGTACACTTGTTGGAGTAGGAAATTTCATAACCGCTTTGATATTCTTATTTCCAGGTCGTACACCGCCAGAAGAAACATCATGATCTAAATAGTTTAAGGCCTTCTGTAAAAAACTTTATTTTGTTAAATTCAATTTCAGCCCCGCCTGTTTGATTAACGTCAGAACTCGTTCCAGTCTCACCAAACCTTCGTCAATGGTTACCGATGGTATGAGAATGTCGTCCATGTATGCCAAAATAATATCATGTTGTAAACCACGCAACATTTTATTTACAATAAGTTGAAATATCGCCGGTGCATTCGCTAAGCCGAAAGGAACTCTGACGTACTCGTATTTTCCATCTGGAGTTATGAACGCTGTTTTTGCGATTGAACCTGGATGCATTGGCACCTGATGATAACCTGGGATAAATCCAATGTAGTAAAGTAGAAACTGCCCGCCAGCTTGTCCAACTGATCACTGATAAGTGGCAGTGGATATCTATCTTTCACCATGATCCGATTTAGTGCTCGATAATCCACGCGCAATCTAAAATCGCCGCATTTCTTTGGTACTAGAATGATTGGGCACGCATATTCAGAGTTAGATTCTCTGACAACGCCACTCGTTATCAGCTGTTGGATCTTGTTACGAAGTACTGCCCGTTCTGAATATGCCAATCGATATGGTCTATAGTAGATTGGTTTGCCTGTGGTAACATCGATCTTCATTTCACCTAACTGGGTCAATCCCAAATCTGCTTCATGTATTGAGAAACACATCGACCATTTTCGCAGAAGCTTTACTAACTTACCCGTATATACATCACCAATTTCGCCGATTGTCATTAGAGATTCATCCACGTATTCATTCAAATTAATTGAAATAGTGCTGACTTTGGAAGTATGTTCAAAGGGAGATGCCACCTTCATTCTTGCTAGAACGCATCCCGCCTTCATGGTGATGGTTCGCTCGCCCAATGTAGCCACCGCTAAATTTGCAACACCTTCGCATGGAAGCAGCTGAAAACTCGTCAACATCACTGTCATTCCATTCTCCTGGAATACTTGCGGACCGAATGTCATCAGGTCGTAGGGATCTCCGCCATCGATGTCGACTTCACTTCAGTTCCTACGAACTGTGTGGTTTTCCGGAGCCGAAAAGTAACTTTGGAAGGTACCGCCTCCAACGTTATGTGGCGGATATGATCCCCCACGTCTTCCTTGGTCAGGACCACTCGCCCATTCCAGATTACCAGTGATACGCCTTCTTGTGCCAGGACGGGTTGCCCCAGAATTATATCGGCGCCCGATAACTCGCAGTCTGTCACCGGTGCCGTAACAACCCAATTTTCTCCATCCAGCGTTAGCTCGAAGAGACTTCCGCTAACGCCTTTGTCATACCACCGCCGAATCCTTTCAGTACGGTATTGGTCGCCCTTTCCCTCAGTGCCAGTCGAGACGTACATCCGACACTAACGAGATTGTGCTCACTCCCATGTCACCATTCTTCGTCGTGGTCCGTCTTTTGAAAGAATTGTCAAAATTAGAAATAAGACTAACCTTTCTCTCATGACGCCCTATCGATGCTGCCTGCTTGGTAGCCTCCTGCGGCCGTAGCGTCTGCGCCCCCGGACAATGGATCGCCAAATGACCACTGCGCCGATAACGACTACATCGATCAATTCTTGGTATAGGGTAATCACGACTCAGATGGTTTCCTAATTCTTGGCAGTTGAAGCACCGGATGAATCTTGAGACCTGTACCGTGTTATGCCCACCCGGCTTCTCCGTCGCTGGTGTTCGTTTCTGGAATTTATATCCAGACGGCGCAACATTCGGCTCTCCTAGTTGTTTGCTACCCGTCGGCTTCGTCTTATACTCATCGAGTCCTACCAGATAGCGCGAATACAGATCTTGAGGAGTTTGGCAATTAGATGCGCATGCTCCAGCGCGCAACTCTTCGACAAGTCCCCGGATTATCATAGAAACTGCCTTTTCACCGGTAATTTCACAACGCACGCACATTTTGAGCTTCGCGTGGAAGTAATGCGTCATGGACTCTGTCGATTGTTTGTGTCGTGCCATTTTCTCTTCCATAAGCGTCGCGTAGTCGTATTGCTGTGGGAATGCCTGTCGGAGAGACTTTTTCCATTCCACTCACGACAAGCCGTAAGCTTGGAGTCGGTTGAACCAAACCCGCGCAGCGCCTCTAAGTTTCGCTTGCATGAAGCACGCTCGCTCATACTTGGACCACCCGTGTATTTCTCCTAGCTGATAAATTTTTGTCAGCCATCGCTCGAAATTATTGTCCTTGTTGTCTGGATCGAAAGGATCCAGAATGTCACCCCCTGCGCGTGCACCCGGTCTGGAGCACCCACCAGTACAGTGGGCAACGGTACGCTATGTTTACGTGCGTACGTCTTCTACCTGTGTTACTTCTTCCGCCGTCTCTGCTTTCGCAGCCCAACCTTATTTCGTTGCGTTACACCGCACGTTCGCGAACACCACTAGGTGCGCACTTACACAAGCCGTGCACTCTCACACACAAATCGCGCCACCAGCACGTGGTAATCACTTTTTCAACTCGTTCACTGCGCGTCACACTTCCAAGTCTCGCCCGCTACCGTTTCACTCCTCGATAACTTCCCTCTTCACGCCCCGACCGCCCATTAATCCGATGGCACCCGAAAAAACTCGTTACAATATATAAACAAATAAAGTTGTTTCAAAATGAAAATGGAATGAAATGTAACGTTACATGGTAAATTGCAAAATGGAAGAGCCAATTAAAAACACTAATACGGTTCGGAATAGACCGGAAAATTCAAAATTGGGAGTTGAATATATAACGCAGAATTACAGTATTTTCAATTTTGTGGTGGTGAGGTAAACATTATATATGTACAATAGATAAAATATGGTTACATGGTGTGTGCGTATTTATATCTCCCTCGTCCCATTCAATTACCTGCAACATTGACGATTACTTAGGTGCTTTAGATATATATATATATATATATATATATATATATTTATATATATATATATATATATATATATATATATATATATATTTATATATATATATATATATTTGTATATATATATATATATATATATATATATATATATATATATATATATATATATATATATATACATATATATATATATATATATATATATATATATATATATATATATATTAATTATTATAGCGGATCGCCTACTTTGGTCATTACCGCTTATAAAGACGATCGATTAGTAGGATGTTTAATGTACAATGTGCAGGAACTAGCATACAATAGAGCTCCGTCGAGAAATTACTAAAACAACAGTTTTAGCTAAAAGAGTGAAGCAGACTCTGCACTGCTGATATGTGCAAAAACTTGTCGAGAACTTAAACCACAGCTCCGACAGTAATAAGGTTCGTGAGAAAAGAAAAATAATAACAAAAATAATAATGAAATGTGAACTATCTATTAACGGTAACGGAAAGAGTTCGAAACGAGAGTATCGTTTTAGATTTGATGCAACATATCAATTGCACGTTTAAACGTTAGCAGTTTACTTATGCGCATCGCATCATTGCGTAAATAGTTCGCCAGGTGACCCTCACTACCAGCATTGCGACGCTGCAAATTGTAACTAGGACACCGCTTGAAGATATCTTCGAGAGTGAGGCTAGTGTAACAAGTGGAGCAGAGCGGTGGTTGTTCTCCAAGTAACAGGAAGAAGTGTGTGAGACAAGTGTGCCCTAGTCTCAGACGTGACACAGCTACTTGTTCGCACCATGTTAGGCCGAGCGGTAGTAACCACCGCTTCACGGACAACTTTACACGTTGCAATTTGCTAGAGGAATTATTCCATTCCTCTTGCCATATTTAAGACAATGAACAGACATAGAAATTAACACATCATCGGCGTGCAAGGGTTGACGAATGATAGTTGGCTGTCCCAAGAGCAGCCTGGTCGGCTGTGATTGTCGGGTATCCCAACATGCCGGGGTATCCAAATAAGCACGAAATCCATCTCTAGCTCCCGCAATCTTTTTTTTTATCTATATCTATTTATATATATATATTTTTATATATATATATATATATATATATATATATATATATATATACATGTATTTATATATATATATATATATATATATATATACATATATATATATATATATATAAATATATATATATATATATATATATATATATATATATATATATATATATATATATATATATACATGTATTTATATATATATATATATATATATATATATATATATATACATATATATATATATATATATAAATATATATATATATATATATATATATATATATATATATATATATATATATATATTACGCTAGGAGTTTTGGCTTGGCTGGTGCTTGGCACGCTGGGGGTGGGTCTGTCCGTCTCTATATTGGTGGTCTCGTGGTTGTTATGGTTATATGGACTTGACGCCATACCGTGCGGCTCCAGGGTTACCCTGGGGCACTTTGTGTCGAACTCATAGAATTTTTCGTCGTCGGTGGAAATGTTGGCGCACTTCTGCGACAAGGGCCCTTACGACGTATTATCGCATGGTCGAATTTTGGTTCTGCTTCGCAGAGTATATGTTTATGTTTTTTGCGCTCACGCATGTACTGAGTCTGTTTGTGTCGGAATTATAGTTTGTTTATACTATAAAAAGTATGAACAAAATACTTCTGAAAATAACTGTGTAATTATGTGCACTGCTCGACAGTTCAACTAAGAATAGTAATATATAATATCACTTCGCCCCTTTAAATTGTTATCAATTTAATTGTAGACTCAATTACTCCCTTTTGTTGCTGCGTAACAATTCAGATCTCATTTGCTATCTATCGTTTATTTTATTTTATGTTTAATTTCCGTTAATACCTTGGCTATATATTCCCGGTAATCCGTATCTCGTACATAACACTCTCCACCTGTGTTTAAGGCAATTGGTTCCAATTTTATTATTCAAATAACGTACGTGAGGTCATAACCTCGATACGATGACCGTACGGGATGATATTGTTACCAAAACCACAAATTGGTGACCGCAACACCCATAGCACCAGACAGCACCAGAGTTGGGCGCAGCCACCAACATCTCTTTGCCGCCTCCAGGACGTCCGGAAATACCGGGCTGACGCCCTACTGTAAATACCCTGGAGCTACTAGCCGGCGCTGCCTCACGACTCACGTCTTGACCTTTGTTGAGCATAGCCACGAGCATCTAACTTTGCCATTACTCCATTTATGTTTAATTTAGCATATTTTCTTTATAACTTTAATACTTAAGAATTAGCGTATATTGGAGTCAAAAGCCCAGTTAAGTGCAATCATTTTTTAATATAATAAATTGTTATTGGCCATGCCTCAGTGACAGTCCATGTGTGTATCGCCGCCGTCGTCCATCTGACCGGCCGACGAGGACGTTGTTGTGTAGGGTGCTTCTCATAATTACAAAAGCCCACAGCATATATTTTGAATGACAATAGCCTGTGCATAAAACGCTAGTATAAGCACTGATGCGGCGATCTAATTTCTGTATCGCCTGCGCGGAACAATGATTTTGCCTGCTTGCTTGCTTGCTTGCCTGGATACGCTGTGAGTCAGCTACTTTTTATCTCTGCCGGTGAACTAGCACTTTGGAAAGGAAATCTTGCGCAACTAGCCTCATTTGTATCAGATTTCAACGGAACCAACACTAGCGCAGATAACGCTGAACCTACGAACCGTATCGCGTACCTTCTGCGACGTAGCTTTCGCTTTACAGAAGCGATACTCCAAAGTCACGTAGAGTCCTAGATTAAAGATGTTGAAGCTTTAGACGACGCGTTGAAGAACAACTGTCACGAGAATCGTATGACTCCCACTTCGGCATCCACCGCTCTTCAAGCTCCACCCCGCAATCTCTCCACCCCTAAAATGATACCCATTCATCAATAGAAATTCATTTTCGACGGCCATTCTGCGGTAGTTGAATTTCTTGAACGCCATAATGAACTCTGCCAGTCACGTTACGCCACCAAATCAGAACTATTCAATTCCGCTAGTGATCTTTTCACGGACGCAGCACTTTTGTGGTACCGGGTCAATATAGCCAATTTTAATAACTGGGATCAACTCGTTGATCATCCAAAACAACAGTATCATCCAATTGATTACGATCATCGGTTGTGGCAAGAGCTTTTGTACCGCAAACAAAGTGTCCCGAACACCCATCAGAGCTCATAGCTGACATGCAACTCAAGTTCTCTCGCTGCTCGACTAAAATTCCGGAGGACAAACAATTGTTCATGATTCTTTATAATCTATCTGAGTATTATGCGGAACATGTCGCTGCACTGGGCGTAACCTCCATTGCCGAGCTTAACCGTCTTTGCCAGCATGGAAAACTAGCAAAAAGAACCTCTTCGGTTCATGCCGACTCCATTTCTAAGCTTTCGCGACGCTCGCCCTCGTGATCTAACGTTTCATTCGCGGTCAGTACGGCGTGCTGGAACTACCACCAAACTGGACATTTGGCTACCAGCTGCCAAGCTCCATAGACGCGCTATTGTTTCCATTGCAGAAAACTTAATCATACTGTCCGCACTTGCCTTAAATGTTCCAATTTGTCGAAAAACAAATCGCGTGAACAGTAAGGAATCGGGACTGTTCTATCTACTGCCCTAAATCGATTCAGCGGAATAGCGTAGAATTTTAATCTTAGTTAGCTTTTATTTCATCTTTTATGGCCGGGAACGCTGTTAACTATGCAATAGCTTCTCGCGAGCATGATCCTCGACCTTACTTAGACATTTCAATATGCGGAGTCACTTTTACTGCTTTGGTTGACTCGGGAACTTCGAGTACATTAATCGCTTCTCGGATTTTATCGAAACTCAAAGCTTACCGATCACTTTCAGTTCCGTTTCCTTACTACCGCTGGTGACAATCCGTGTCCCATTCAACGGATAGGACTAGTCACGTTTTCCGGGGAAGAACAAACTAAATATACAGAGACCGTCTTCGCTCCATCGCTTACACTTGACGTGATTTTGGGCGTTAACTTCTTATCTAAATTCGATTTTATTCTAGATCTCGCTTCAAAATATTCTCATTTTAAGTCAATACGAATCAGTTGTGCGATAATTGATCAGTTCCATTTAAACCTATCAGAACACAGCCGCTTAACTAAATATACCGATGGTTATTTTAGTCAAACGGCGGGTAAACTTGGCAGAACTCATGAAGTCCAACACGTAATTGATACCGGCGATGCGCAGCTTATAAAACAGCGACATTATCCCACTTCCCCAAATATAGAGAAATTTATTAATTAGATGGCATGTTAGTGACGGGTATCGTTGAGCCCTCGCATAGTGCGTGGTGCTCTCCTATCGTTGCGGTGAAAAAACGTAAGGGCGAATAATGTCACGAAGAAGGATGCATATCCCTTACCTTACATCTCAACCATAGTGTAGGCGGCGCAAAATATTTATCATCTCTCGATTTAGAATTCGCATTCCATCAAATACCTCTCGAGCCATCTATCCGAGAGCGTACCGCATTTACCGTACCGGGTCGGGGATCATTTCAGTTTGTAACAATGCCTTTCGAGTCATCTAGCGGTTTTACCGCGAAACGTTTGGTGTCCCTCGCCGGTCGGCGTTGCGCTCACCTCGAGCGGGATAAATTAATCAGGCTACTGCGGGAATAACTTGTCGATTCGCAAAAAGATACGCTTAATCGTTCTCTTGTCGGTTGACCAGCTAGTATGGCGGATGTCTTACAGTTCCAGTATCGTTCAATATCGGTTTTTTTTTGTCAAGTGCGTTTTAGTACGTTACTCCAACAGAAGCAACGATTTTAGATACATATAATTGGATACTTATTTTGTATTGATCTTTGGTTAGCCGAAACCCAGTTTACCTCGTGGTTCCGGAGATATAATTCTTTTGGCCAAGGAGTCCATCAAGTTTGTTAGTTTAGCAACAGTAATTCTGCATTATATATTGAACTCCCAATTTTGAGTTGTCTGGCCTATTCCGAACCGTAGTAGTGTTTTTCACTGGTTCTTCAAATATGCAATTTACCATGTAACGTAACTTTGCTTATCACTTCACCCTTCTTAATTGATATCTATTTAATTGTAGACTCAATTATTCCTATTTAAGTTGCGTAACAGTTCAGTATGCAAGCGTTCTCATTTGCTATCTATCGTTTAGTTTATTTTATGTTCATATTGCGTTAATACCGTGGTTTATGAGTTCCCATTCATCTATATCTCGTACATAACACGCACCACCGATGTTTATGGCAATTGGTTCTGACGTTGTTACTAAAATAGTGTACGTGAGGTCATAACGTCGGTGCGGGGACCATACGGGAGGATACTGTTACCAAAACCACCAATTGCCCAAACGCCCTACTGTAAATACCCTGGAGCTACTAGCCGGCGCTGCCTCACGACTAACGCCTGGACCTTTGTTGATGATAGCCACGATCATCTCACATTAATGTTTTATTTAGCATATTTTCTTTATAACTTTAATACTTAAGAATTAACGTATATTGGAGTCAAAAGCCCATTTAAGTGCAATCATTTTTTAATGTAAGAAATTGTTATTGTTACGAAATGCGAGTGTAATTCACCTAGCTGCTGCAGCTCTTATCCCCACTCACGACTCTGGTCTGAGTGCTAGTCGAGCATTTCGTTTTGTCGATACAATATATATATATTTATATATATATATATATATATATATATATATATATATATATATATATATATAAATATATATATATAATTATATATATTTATATATATATATGTATATATATATATATATATATATATATATATATATATATATATATATATATATATATATATGTATATATATATATATATATATATATATATATATATATATATATATATATATATATATATATATATATATATATATATATATATATATTGTTGTGTAACTGCTCCCGCCATTGTTTAAAATTGGGTGTAGTTTTGTACCTTGCCACGCGACTCATAGTTGAAGAAACTACATGACAACGTTGTGTAAAAATGCGAATAAAAATGGTAGAGTGTGTTGTGGAATCAATAATTTTGTAATGTCACCAAACTTTGTTATAAATAAAAAACCGTTGAAAAGAATAGAAGAATTTAATGTACCTGCATGTGGAAATAGTATAGACGGGTAGATTATACCGCCGTACACGAACGAAACATTTAACGACCGTCACAGGACGTGGTAAGTGCAGTGAGCGTGACCCGGCATTTTAGGTACGCAAGACGCGGAGTTTTTTCAATACGCGTAGTGCAGAGTGATTCGCGCAGACTTACCAGTTCATCAAAAGGTAAAATTTATAACAAAAAAGAAAGATTATTCACTCGCTCGTAAGGAAAATAATTAAGAAACGACGTGCGGTACTTCGCAGTGCATTTACGAGAGTCGCAAATCAGTTAGAAGCATTAATAGATGACACGGAACAGAATGTCATAGAAATGGAGATGCAACTCGAATTTTTGCAACAAAAATACAACGTGTTAAAAACAAGTGACGATGAAGTGTTTAATTTAATGATGGAACAAGACTCCAGCGAAGTTGAAGTATCCGCCGAAGTCTCAGCTTGTGATGAATATACAGTTAGATTCACGTGGTTGAAGGTTCGTCATAATAAGACTGTTAACGAAAAAAGTGAATCGAGGTCCAAATTTAACAAAAAAGTCAGCGAAGATGGTCGGGGCACGATAAATGTGGGGCAATTAAAGCTTCCTCAAATTCAATTGGTAAAATTTGGCGTTGAAATACGGGAATGGCTACCCTTTTTGGAGTCAGTTCAAGAAAATCGATGAGGCTACGGATCTGGCACCAGATGACAAGCTCCAGTATCTCTTGTTGGCTAAAGCTCCTAATACGAGAGCAAGAGACCTAGTTAGCAGTTTTCCTCCTTTTGGAGAAAACTACGACATAGTGATTGATAGTTTGAAGTCACGCTTTTGAAGGGAAGACTTGCTCGTTGAAGTTTATGTAGGAAGCTCTTAAAGTTGGTGTTAGGCAACGCTCTGTCGAGTCAGACTAGATGTGGCTTTTATGCACTGTATTACAACATCGAAACGCAGTTACCGAGCTCTAGAAACGTCGAGTATCACGACAGAGACGTGTACGGCCATGCTTTATCCGCTCGTAGAAACTTGTCTGCCAGAAGAGCTTTTGAGGGTATGGCAACGATCCGCAGAATTCTCATACAAACTAGATAGCACTCTCAAGAATCGACTAAGTAGGCTCATACAATTTTTGAAGGCACAAGTCAAAGGAGAATAACGAATCGCACTTGCTGTGGAAGGTTTTGGCGGAGGTGTACCTGACAAGATACAAAAGGTACTAAAGCTAAAACGCGCGAACATGGTTTGTATACAGCCGCCGACTTAATTAATAATTTGGAAACTGCCAGTTTCGTGTTTTGCGATGGTAATCATGATGCAGAAAAGTGTTTTAAAGCACGGAAACTATCTTTGGAAGAGAAGAAAGTTATATCGTCAAAAAAACGGGGATGTTTTCGTTGTGCGAGGATCGGCCATATTGCAAGACGGTCTCGCGAACGTATAAAGTGTATAGTTTGTGGTGAAAAAACCGAATCGGGAATGACAGTTGTAAATCAAAAGAACGCTCTAGTTGAAAATAGCTTGGCTAACCGGACTGATACTCGCGTTTTCTTGCAGACACTTCTCGTGAAAATACGAAACGACAGCGAGGAAAGGGAAGTGCGGGCGGCTATTGACACTGGATCGCAGCGATCATACATCTTGAAATCTGTAGCTGAAGAATTGCACTATAAGATGAAAAGAGATGAGACGATCGTACACGTCTTATTCGGTGGAGCTCAAACGTCGGAACAGCGACACAAATGTTACGGTGTCAAGCTGTCAAGCTTAGATGGCAGGAATGCCTGCAATTTTGAGGCGTTAGACCAGCCAGTTATATGTGACATTATTCCATCCGTTTTCTCGGGAGTTTGCACCAAAGAGTTACAGGATGCTGACATACGATTAACAGACACGACCGGACGTACAACAATTACATCGCTGATAGTCCTTCCATGAGGTTTAATAGCGATGGAAACATTACTAGGCTGGGTCATGATGGGCAAGATACCCTGCAACGAAAGCTCGCAGGATACTACAATGGTAGTAGCCAATTTGCTAAATAGAGATATTTCCATCGAAGCACTATGGCGGCTCGACATACTGGGTATAGAGCATCCTACTGAGATAAAATCAAGGATTGAAATTGAAAGTATGGTGAAGGATCTATTCTCTCAAACAATAGCTGTGGACTAGGTGGGTCAGCATGAGGTCAAAATGCCGTGGATCGAAGGACACCCACCGCTACCGTCGATTTATTCTCTTTGTAAGAAAAGACTAGAAGCTACAGAGAAGAAATTTATTGGCAATGGACAATTACAACAATATCAACAGATCTTCTTAGAATGGATAAAAAAAGGAATAATCGAAGAAGTACCTCAAGCAGGGATACCGAGCTCTGATCACTACTTCCCACACAGATCTGTGTTGCAAGAAAACAGCACCACTAAGATGAGACCAGAGTTCGACGCATCCGCAGGCGAGAAAGCCAACCTGCATTGAACCATTGCATAGAGAAAGGAGTAAATCTTATCGAACTTATTCCTGCAATTTTACTGAAGTTCCGCAAAGAGCAAATAGGCGAGGTGGCGGACATTGGTAAAGCCTTTTTGCAAATCGGATTGAGTAAACAGGATCGAGCCTTTCATCGTTTTTTGTGGAAACGTGCAGATGGTAGTGAGGTGGTATACCGTCACCGGAGGGTAGTATTTGGTGTTAGCTGCAGTTCATTTATACTTGGAACAGCGATCGAACACCATCTTAAGAAATACCTAAAACAGAGCGACGAAGTTGAACATCATTACTTGAAAGAAACCGTCACAAAATTACTCGATAGTTTCTATGTAGATAATTGCGTCACAAGCCTACCGAACTCAGAAAATCTGACAAAGTTTATTTGTGAAGCCACAAAGGTAATGGCTATGGCAAAATTTGAATTAAGAGGGTGGGAGTTTACGGAAAACACAGAAGAAAAATGTGTCACAACAAACGTACTCGGTTTAACCTGGAATAAGAAGCGAGATATAAAGAACGCATTTGGTCAACTGGACTGGAAGACCATGAAGCAATATACTTCAACACAAAGAATCACTTGGAGATTCAATCCACCGTCGGCACCATGGTGGGGCTATTAGTGGGAGCGATTGATTGGTTTGGTTAAGCAATTATTAAAGAGAGTGTTAGGACGAGCTTGTTTAGATGGTGAAGAGCTTTATACATTGCTTTGTGACTGTGAGGCGATAATCAACGCGCGTCCGTTAACCTATATTTCAAATGAACAAAGTGACTTAGCTCCGTTAACCCCGGCGATGTTTATGCGCGAACTAACGGAGACCGGTGTTCCGGATTGTGATGCTGTGGACACATTTTCGTTAAACCGGCGTCAAAAGTATTTGCAGACATTGAGAATTGATCTGCGCCGTAGGTTTATGGCAGAGTACTTAGGACCGTTAAAACAGAAATCAATCGGTCGGTGACATCATTTTAATCGGTAATGACAATATAGTGCGGTTGGTCCGTGTACAGACAGCCAACGGTATACTACTAAGACCGCTTGAATGCATTGACCGTTCAACCACCCAGAAGGATGAAAACAACAAATCTACACCAGAAGAGCTTCTTTCTAGGATGGCAGCAGAAGCCTCAACGTCTGTGTCTAGTGATGATAGTGCTGGTGAGAAGAAAGTGAGTGCGCGAGTCTCCCGTTTTGGGCGACGACTTAAATGTCCAAATCGATATTTATTGTTAATTTCAGATGTATGATTTTGTGAGACATTCATTGTTGTCATGTCTCAGGTGGGAGAAGGTTGTGTAACTGCTCCCGCCATAGTTTAAAATAGGGTGTAGTTTTGTATCTTACCACGCGTCTCAACGTTGAGTCATGTCACCAAACTTTGTTATAAATAAAAAACCATTGAAAAGAATAGAAGAATTTAATGTACCTGCATGTGGCAACGGTATAGTCGAGTAGTTATATATATATATTATTATTATTATTGCGGATCGACTACGAAGGTCATTACCGCTTATTTACGATCGTATAGTAGGATGTTTAATGTTTATCAAAAATATATATAAACATATATACGTTTATATGATCTGAGTTTAAAACAAAAAATTTAAAAATGGGCGATGAGTCTATGAATTAAATAATTATTGTGTATTAGTGAAACAAAAACAAAAATAGTTTTGTTATCAAAGCGTATGATAATGAGTAATGTTTTTACAATTGTCAAATGAACACTGCACTCTTATAATGTGCAGGAAGTAGCATACAATAAAGCTCTGTTGAGAAATTACTAAAACAAGAGTTTTAGCAATAATAGAACGTAAAGAAAATATATTATGCATTCTCAAATTTGACGCATACTCTGCACTGGTGATATGTGCAGAAACCAGTCAAACTAGCCCCGACAGTAATAAGGTTCAAGAGTAGAGAAAAAAAATAACAATAATAATACTGAAATGTTAACAGTTTCTTAACATTAATGGATAGAGAACGAAAAGAAAGTAACGTTTTAGAGTTGACGTAAGTTATCAATTGCACGTAGAAACGCTAGCAGTTAACTTATGCGCATCGCATCATAGCGTAAATAGCTCGCCAAGGGACCCTCAATACCAGCATTGCGACGATGCAAAATGTAACTAGGACACTGCTCGAAGATATTATAACATAGCAAGTTTCATGTATCTTATTTGAAGTGGCAGAACACCAGCTTCACAGTGACGGCTCGGTATTGGCGTAGTTCTAAACGCACCGGTGACAGATCGAATACCAGTACTGTCTAGCTTCTTCAAGTGATGGGAACGTGCCATATACACAATAATGGAACCGTAGTCTATCCTGGATAGAACCAGACTGGTGTACAGGCGCAGCAAAGAGACCCTTTTGGCTCTTCATTTTGTGGAGGCATTCAATGTCATTCTGCACTGCGCAGAAACAGTGTTGATGTATCTCAACAGTAAAAAACGTTTGTCGAAAAGTAAACCCAGATACTTCACCTGATCTACAATCCGCACTGGTTTGTTGTAAAGCGTCAAAACAGGACAGTTGTGTGCTTTGCGTAGTCGACAAAAATCGATAGCACATGTCTTTTCCGTAGAGAAACGAAATCCACGGTCGGATGCCGCCAGAGAAACAATGTCTACAGCCTGCTGTAATCTCCCCTGACAGAGAGCGAGAGTCTGAGACGAAGTGAAGAGGGTAAGGTCGTCGACAATAATCAACGGTATTGGGGATGGTAGAAACGATGTCATTGATTGCAATCAAGAATAATGTTACACTAGTAGTTTATAAATGGCGGTTCTAACACAAAAAAACCTGAACGTACCCCGTTTTTTGCTACAAAAGCCGTGAAAAATGCCCATAAAGAGTACTTTTACCCTATTTTTACGGTTTTTTCGCCAGAAAAACCGTAAAAATTCCCATAAAAGAGTACTTTGGCCCTATTTTTAGTAAAATGTACAAAAAGTGTAAATTGACAAACCTGAACGTATTGACAATTTTTTTCCCTAATAAATGGAGAATAAAATCGAATTTGCGAGTATGTTAAATAGTAGTAATTAACAATTTAGAAAATTGTCAGAGTTGGAGAATAAAACGTATAAAATCGAATATTTTGAGGTAATTGAAGGAAATTATGGTGAGCAAATAATAGTTGGTATAGGGAATTTTAAAGTATCATTACCTGAACGGTATAATAGATTTATACCAAGTATTGAAGAGTTGAACAGTAATCCTCCTAGTTTAAAATATAACGGTTAGAAGAAAATAGGTACTAGAGAGTTGCATGATATAGAATTTGTTTAAACGAATAGTTAAAAAAATAAA
The DNA here is from genome assembly GCA_944738965.1 of Nebria brevicollis. Lineage (NCBI taxonomy): Eukaryota > Metazoa > Arthropoda > Insecta > Coleoptera > Carabidae > Nebria > Nebria brevicollis. Next base: position 15,655,784 of record OX122900.1, on the reverse strand, counting down.
GAAAATAAATATTGAATTTCTTTAAACAAAATAAATATATAAATTAGGTAAATATAATTAAATATAACAAACAAATGATGATAAAAATTTAATTTGGAAGGATGCTGAGCAATCGTCATAGTTTAAAATATATCGTAAAAATGATATAGAATTTATTTAAAGAAAATAAATTTGACCACAAAATAGTTTTATTATAAAAGCACATAATAGTTGAATATAAGAAATGTCTTACAGAAAATATAAAATGAAATAAATACACACATACAAGAAATATAAAAGTTCATACACATAGTACTAGTTGAATATTTATGCAAGAAATGTTTTACAGAAAATATAAATGTAAAATAAAATTATTCAACATAATAAAAATTTAAATAAGTATCACCGCGGAAGTATTACGTCATATAACTAATGTGGTAGGCAGACCTCTTCAGTTATTACGTCATTCTATTGACATGGCGGTATCTCGTTGAGTACTGGAAATTTATATAAAATTAGACAATAAATATATAAAATATATCAAATATATTAAATATAGAAATATAGAATATATAACTATTTAAATATATAAAAATATAAATTTATAACTATATAACTATATAAATATATAACTATATACATATATAAAATATATAACTATATAAATATATAACTTTATAAATAAATATAATAAACACATATATAACATATATACATGTTTAAATATATTAAATATATAAATTATTAATTAATAATACATATTGAAGTTGTCATTAAGAACTTTATTTCTATTATACTAGTAATTTTTTGCCACTTCTTGTATGAAATTTTATTCAACGATTTTTGTATATGTTCACGCTGCAAAGGCATCTGAGAGACTGTTACTAATACAGAATAATCTAGAACACTTCACATTGCATCATAACCGTTCAACTTTTTTTCTTTTAAATATTTCTCAACGCAAAAGTAATTAATGTTTAAATATTTAAGCCTCTAATATTTCACCAGATTTAAATGTTAATAGTAAATTATTATAAAAATCATAGCATTTCTTGAATTCAATCATTTTTTCTTTTATATTTAAGAGTTCAGTGACACACATACGTAAAGTGACCCGACAGCGATAACTGATAATACCGCCTGTAAATAAAACTTCGCCCAAATGCATACCTAGATTAATTTTACTATAATGTTTATAAGATTTGCGGTAAACATATTTACGTTTTTCAAGATAATATTCTATTTAGAACGGAAAAATGTTTCTTTATAAATGAGGAAAAAAGAAGGATCTGGATTTGTATATAGGTTAATAAATAAATTACCGCTTGAAGTACATATACCAGGTTATAATTACTGTGGTCAGCTACCAAGTTAGAAAAGCGATTAGCAAGAGGTGTTAAAGGAGTTAACGGATTAGATGAAGCTTTCCGAGAACATGACATAGCTTATTCTAAATATACAGATGTATACAACAGAAATAAAACTGATTATATATTAGAAAATAAAGCATGGAATAGAATATTAGATAAAAATGCAAGTTTTAAAGAAAAAATAGCTGCTCGATCAGTTACAAGTATAATGAACGCGAAACGTAAAATGGGAATGGGTCTTAATTTTCATACTAATAAATCAGTTGAAATGGCAGAAATATTGAGTAAAAGTCAATTAAATAAAATTCAAAAAGCTAAACAGGAAGGAGTAGGAGCTACTATAAAATTATCTGCATCTGAGATAAAAAAAATAAGTCCTACATCAAAAATACCTATTCCTGTCACAATGTCAATGGCGCCATTACAAAATTCTAATTCAAACAATGCACAGGATATTGTAAATCAATTAGAAAATGTAAAAGGCAGTATTGATTTACCAACAACGCAATTATTAAATAGTTTAACAGACAAGAAAGGTGGTGTAATACTTTTGCCAGCAGCACCAATAATAAAAGGATCATGTATAAAATTAAGCGGTGCATTATCTGATATTGCTGTAAAAAATGGCGGCTTTCTTCCATTCGCAATTCCAGCAGTAATGACATTAATTAAAGGTGCATAAGCCGCTCTAAGAATAGGTGCAATGTTGCAAGCAAGTAAAAAGGTAGGCGAGAAGGTTTTTGTTAATGGGATGTATATAGGCGATCCTGCATATAATTAACAGAAACGTGGAGGAAAAATAAAAAAAATTGATACCAGAGAGACCATTGTCAAATATAGAAATATTGAAATATGCTAAAGAGTTAAGATTGCCATATTTTAGAGGTGTACTTATGGATGACACTTTTCCTAAGCTAATTAACAAGAATGAATCAGGTATAGTTAATTTAGATTCTAATTCGGGACCAGGTACTCACTGGGTAGCTTATATAAAAATTGATAATAAAGTTTACTATTTTGATAGTTATGGAAACGTAAACCCTGAAATAAAATTAGTAAAGTATTTTAATAAGGCTGAAATATATTATATTTATGACAGACAACAGTCATAGAGTAAAACAAATTGTGGAAAGTTATGTATGGCATTTATATATAATTTCTTTTATAATAAATGGGTACACTCACATTAGATAATTATAAAAATTTTAATCAATCTATTTTAATTAGTAGTTATTTCCCCCCACTAGATTTATCAGATGGTAGATTTGAATTGTGTCTGAAAAGTTTAAAAACATCATTTACTATTCCAAATGTATCAGATAAATAAAAAAATTATACTTTTACTTACATTAAAGAGGGTGTTACTAAAAAACTTAAAATTGATGATGGTACATATAGATATAAAGACTTGAAAGACATACTAGAAGAAGTTATCGGTATAGGATTCACATTAAAACCTAATGACAATACTATGAAAAATATGATTAAAAGTATTTATACCATCGACTTTACAACATATAACTCAATAGGACCATTGCTGGGATTTAATAAAAGGGTATTAGAGCCAAACATTCTGCACATGTCTGATAACACTTTGGATATATTTCCTGTTAAGACTATCAAAGTATGTTCAAATATTACAAAAGGATGGTATATCAGCTCAACAGAAACTAGTACAATATATGAATTTTTTCTTAAAGTAATACCTGGTTATGATATAATTGAGCAACCTATTAACTTGGCATATTATACACTAATATTAAATAAAATAGATAAATTGGAATTAAAACTAATAGATCAAGATGACAATTTAATAGACTTTAGAACTGAACCTTTGTTAATAACTTTACATATAATAAAAACGTAATATTTTTTTCTATATAAATGGATACAGCAATATTTGATTATTCTATTAATGAGTGAGTACATAAACCACCTATCCAGCGTTACCAATATATAAAATATTTACCTATGATAGTAGGTAGAATTAATACACCAAATACATTTACAGAGATTAAAGTACCCAATCAGGATGTTATTTTTGACACTGCAAACAGTAATCTTGTAATAGCAGGTCAGATTATAGGCAAAGGTATCCCACTGACTTCTGCTAATTATAAGACGATTCAATTTGTTCAAAATGGTATAATGCATCTCTATTCACAAATAAAATATTTAAAATCCAGTAAAGAAGTAGAAGTAGTTATTGCTCCAGGTTATACAACAACAATTAAAGGTTTAACTACTTTTAATAAACAAGACATATTTGATGGCTGGGGCACTGAGAATGTTTTAGATGAAAAGGGATATTTTTCCATTACTGTACCACTAAAAAATATTTTCGGTATCTTTGAAGCATATAATAAATCTATTTTACGTGTTAGTCAGGAGCTACAACTACTTAGAGCAACCAATGATTCAAATTGTTTATTAGCACCTCTGACATTAAAAGACAATTTGCAAATTAATATTTCAGAAGTATATTGGAGTATGCCTCTAGAAATTCCCACATTGGAAAAACAAATAGAAATTAGTAATCTTATTGCTTCAAACAAACAGCAAATAATAAATTATAATTCATGGACTTATGAATGTAATCCTACAATTCCCAAAGATGTGATGAAATATACATGGCGAGTAGCAACCCTAGCAAAACGTGCAAAATATTTTATCATAGCGTTTTCTAAAAATCGTGGTACAGATGTAACTGTAGATAATTCAAAATTTGATTTTATTGACCTGCATGATATAAAAGCATTATTAAACAACGATGTCTATCCACAGGAAAAAGTAATGTTAGATACTGACCACAATGACTATAGTAGTGTATACACAATGTTTAAAAACTTTCAAAAGACATATTTCCTTAATAACAAAGATATTAATGCACCTATTGTTTCTAAATCTAAATTTAATCGGTAATAAATGGAGTTTAAAATTAAAAAAGTAGGAAAAGGTTTAGAGAATATAACTATAGAAGAAGAGCAACAAAATAGATATAAATATTTCCCCAACACTATAAGATGTATAATATGTGGACCCTCAAATTGTGGTAAAACAAACATTATATTACAAATGTTAACAGATACGCATAACGGTATAATATATCAAAATATATATGTTTATTCAAAATCATTACATCAACTAAAATACAAATATCTTGAAGAGTTTGTAAATGAAATGAATAGTCATTTGAAAAATCGTATAGGCTTTTACAAATTTGAAAATGCTGAAGACGTTACACCTGTAGAAAATGTAAAACCTAATTCAGTAGCAATATTTGATGATAATGATAGACGAAAAATAAAAATACTTGAAGATTACTTTAGTAGAGGTAGACATTATGGTCTTTGTTGTATATGCACATGTCAAACATTAAGCCGCATACCGAAACGGATGGTCAGAGTTAATGCAAACTATATTATGCTTTGTCACTTTACTGATAGTACTAATTTCCACCATGCATATACTGATTGCGCTGGCACGGATATGAGTATAGAAAAGTTTATAGATCTTTGTAATTTTTGTTGGAAAAAGAAATATGATTTTCTAGCCATAAATATGGAGAAAGATATGGCAAATGGAAAATATAGCCGTCGCTTTAATGAGAACATTTTATCTAAACTACATTAATTTTATTTAAATATTTTAATTTAAATATCTAAAATTATATTTTATATTTATTGTTTAAATATTTTAATTTAAATATCTACAATTATTTTTATATATCTATTATTTAAATATGAATATATCTACCGTTAATTTTTATTAATAGAATAGTGATCCCATGGTAATGTGTCAAGCCCATTTTCTAGTATATATCTTTTATTATCGGCAGGATTCAGAGCAATTTTATTTTGATTGATGGAATAAATGTCATGCTTTACACTTCTAATAGTAGTCATTGATCTGGACATCTTCTCGCTATTAAATAAACAGTTTTTATAATCGTCAATAGTAATATTATTCTTAACTACATTATTCTTGGTACCTTTTGCCTTCTTTTGAACTGTTTTACCTAATACATCAAACGCATACAATTTTGCCTTTAAGCCAACAAATTCTGTCATTGGAGAGCCCATATTTACATCTTTCATTTTTCCAAGTACCTTTTTGTTCACTATGGCTATGTTATATTTAATATCAACAGGATAGTCGGATGTATCAAGGTGATCTATCATATGTTTCATGTCTTCATAAAAGTCTTCCGTGATATTATTATAAATATAGGAATCCGTATCTTGATAGAGTAACTCTATATTATGCTGATATTTTTGTTTCATAACATTATAATGGAAATCATACATTAACTCATTTGATATATCTCATATAGACAAACCAATGTAAATTGGTTTGTTGAATGTTATTTTAGTTTTATTCATATGTATGGCCACAAGAGTTTCAGTAAAGATTTTTCTATGTTTAAAGTTTGGTTTGCTTATAAGCTTTTCACTATTTTTAGCATTTGGACATAGTATTATGTTTACATATTTTCTAATGTTTTCCATAGACTTTCCAAATATGCTGTTATTCATTAATTTGTAAAAGTCCTTTTCGAATTCAGTACTTGCTTTCTTTCTCATTTCCGTATTCAGGTCTATATAATTCTTTAACCAATAAGATTGTCTAAAACTTATTACTCTGTGTACCTGTTTTAATACCATTCCCTTTGATAGATATTATTTCAAGCTTCTATAATGTAATACATATCTATTTTTGTTATCCTGTGTAGTTAGTAATTTATATTGATTAGATCCTGGTGGATATTTTGATTCGGGTGCCAGTGGTAAATCTTTATGTAAATCATGTAACTCCATGGGATATTCTAAATCAACTTCAGCAATATATCCTTCATTTGCATCATCCGCTAGATTTAAATTAATATTTTTACTGGCCCATTCAAAACCTGCATATGGCATCTTCTGCGACATTGCCGAACCATATAAATTATTGGCATCTAAATACATTAAATAATTAGATGATTTTGCGGGGTCATAATCTTCCATGTATTTATTATTTGTCTATACATACCGCTTACAACACTGTGCTATTTCTCCTCTAATACCTTTTTCATCATTAAAATCATATCATAGTCAGATATTAAGTCTTATGCCTGTTTTGTATATTTTAGCATTGTATCCCATGTTAGTCCAGGTGTTGTAAAGTACCATGCTGGGTCTAATTTGTATAAATTGTAACATATTAATCTGAAATTCTCAAATATATCCGCCAACAATAATACATCTGTTTTTACATACAAGTCATGAAGGTCTCCTAGATTTTGCATATTAAATTTATTCCATACATTTAATACATGTTGATAATCGGTATCACTTATGTTTGAATCGTTTAGTTCGCTATAAATTTCCGATTTAGGTGGAACACTTGTCTCTGTAAATCTTGACCATGAATCCATGTATGCATAGCAATATGCTAGTTTCCTAGTTACATAGTCAACCTCATCTTCTTTAAGGTATTTAGTCAATGATGTTTTTTGTTCTTTTTTTAAATTCTTTGCAAGATTTTCCAAACCACTCGACATAAATTTAAATGAATCCACAAATATAATTTGTAGATCATCTGTATGTTTAGTATATCTTATATACCGTTCTTCATTACATGGGATTAAATCTATTTCTTGGTCATCATAAGCAAGTTCTTTGATAAATAAATGCGAATCGTAACCGGACAAGTTATGGAAAAATACAGGCACAAATTTAGGATTTTGGCATTTTAAATTACAAGTATTACAAAGAGGTGCTATATATTTTCCAGTCAAATGATCATGATGGCGTACTTTTTTATTTTCTTCTGTATACCTACACCCACATAAAGTACAATTATTATTAGTATTATATTGTTCTATTTCTGTATTGGTAAGAGGTAACATTTCCTCAATTTCATCATAATAGTTACCAATTTCTTCTACTTCTTGTCTAATTCTATCCATAAATACTTTTGCGGCATTAGGACCTCTATATATAACAGGCGGCTTATATTCTTTATGTATGTATTTTATATAATAACAAAACCTGAAGGTTCATGTTTTTCGTATCTATGTGTGTATGATTTGTTATTCGATGGTGCACATGTTTGAATTTTTTTTGTTAGACATTCAAAGTCTGCATATATAACAAATGGAACTTTCATTGTATTTCTATAATTTTTTAACTGGATTTTCTCAGTTTCACTTGGTATAATTACTTTTATTGAATCTTTGGTTTTACAATCAACTTTGTGAATGTTTAATTTATACTCTGAATTAAAAAATAATAAACATCGATCACAGAGATACTTTGAACCTTCTTGCTTAGATAATTGAGATCCCACTAATCGTGACATACTTTTTATCCAGCAATAGGGACTATTCTTATCGTCTTTTATATACAACAAATTTATATGTTGATCTTTCTTGTCTTTTGTTACTTATACTGGAAATATTATTTCTTGCTCATCAAAAGAATATAAATTTACCGAGATATTACTCTGCCTTTCAAATTTACTAATATCTTTCAGTGGCATAGGAAATCGAATACCATTAAATGTTTCAACTTGATCTATATATTTATTATAGGTTGTTAATCTACAAGTATTTATATCTACTGGATGTAAGAATGATAATAATGACCACATAAAAAACTTGTCGTCGTTATTTTCCACATTTACAACTGCTTTCTTCTCTAGTATCCATTTTGGTAGTACCACATAAGAAGATCCACGTAATGGAACATAGTTATTAATTCGCAGCTCTATAGAATTTACACTATATAAAACCCAACCGGATCCCTTTCTTTCAAATTCCTCCACTTCAGCAAGTAATTTTTCTTCTGCTTCAGCATAGTATTCTTCTAGGTCTGTACTATCAAAAATGGCTACATTGCGTGTTTTAAAATTTTGTTCTTCAATAATTTCAGATTCAATGTCAAGCTGCTTATAATTACAAAATAATTTCAAGTTTACCTTAAGATTCTTATCATCCAATTCTTCTTGTATTTTATTTAATAAATTATATTTAATAGAGGCAAGAAATATTGAAGGGTCTCTTATGTTAGTATTATTATTTATATGATATGTGGCCAACCTATTTTGAAATGCAGTTTCAAACTCTACAATTCTACAATTTTGTTTAAATGAATGTTTATTACTTCTAAAATGTTCGGCACGTTTTTCTGGATCATAATATGTACTACAACCTTCACATTTTACTTTTGCAATTCTGATAGGCTTAGGTGCACTAAATAAATCATCTTCAAACGGGAATCTATTTAAATGAAATATTAATTCAGGTTTATTCATTCTATAATAACCTTTAATTCCATTTTGTTTACACATTTGTCGTAATTTTTTAATTGTGTTGATCTCCATTTATTACAAAACAAATTTGTTAATATTTTCGTAAATGTATATTTTTAGACTTGTGACTACGAAGATATGATTTTACAACAAATCTTCCACATTCACATTCCACTTTTTCTCTAAGTTTATTTTTATTTGTGAAATAATAATTACTCATACAAGTTTGGCATCTTGCATTATATTCCTCTTTATTTTTATGAAAATTATTATCGTCTTTACTAATATTGCAAACACTACAAATTTTTGTCATTTATTAATAAAAAAAATCCGTATTAGTTAAAGTCTTTAATTTTACTTTTCTTAGATCTTCTTTAACGATATAATCTTCAATATTTATTGCTTCCCTTATTTCTCTATTAGCGTAATAATCTAGAAAGTCTTTCCATAAACGGTCATATTCAAGTTTTCTATGTTGTGTGACCGGTTCGTCCAATAATTTACAAATATAATATTTATGACTTATAGATCTATCTGGATCTAACTTATACATATAAGAAAGAAAATATGTATATTTTTCAACTAACATTTGTTGATCATTTGCATTAAAACCATATACATTGTGATTTGGATTAACCGTCTCTTTATGTTCACGTAGTAATTTTACGAAATATTTGATTTTATTACATGGCTTTGTAAAATATTTTTTATTTGATTTAGTTATTATATTGAACCCACAATTGTCACAAGAAGGTATTTTATCATTTGTTCTAAATGCACACTCTTAACATTCTCTACATATAAAATAATCTGGACCATCCATTTATAACAAAATATATTTGTTAATTCATTACAGCATCTTTTTCTATCCATGAGTGTTATCAAAACCTAACCATATTACAAACACTTTATTACCTTTACGTCTTTCTACTTTTTCTACTAGGAAAACATTCAGGTACTTTGGTTTACTCATTTCTTGTTCATAGAAACAACCTTCTATTAATTTATTTTTATAGTCCTTAATATGATATGTAATAGGGTCAGAATATATTATTTTACAAACGGTAAATGTTTCATTCGACCAATTTGGTGTAAAACCTTTCGCAAAAATAGTTTTATACCTTGATATTCTTACTTTGTCATTTATTTTAATTTGAATAGCCCATGCAAATTTAGAAAATACATCAATAGCTGTCAAAATATGTTTATATCCTTTATCCTGATTTGTAATCATTTCAACTAAATCAGCCTCCCAAATCATCAATTGCTATTGTTAAAACTTTACGTCTCTGAAAATTACGCCTTAATGGTTTATGTATTTCTTCCGCGATATTTTAATTTTGTTTGAGTTTAGTGTTTCAATGTTTTTTATCGTTTGCACGTATACCGGGCAACCGGTGTAGTTGGCTGTGTGGTCGCCGTTGCAGTTCGCGCATTTGGCGCTTGTTGTAGAGGGTTTGATGCAAGTTGAAGTGAAGTGTGGTTGTGCACACTTTAAACACCGTGGTTACAGCCTACAGTTTATTGTCGCATGCTCCCATGCCTGGCAACTGTTGCACTGAATTATCCTTTTTTTGTTTATGTGCCTCTCCCAAGTTAATCTTGCGTACATTAGATATTTCACATCATTATTTAGTTTTGTCAATGTCATGTCGCTGTCGGTGGTCACGAGATATAGTGGTCTGAAAATGGTTCGCATTTTAAATATTTGTAAGGCTTTTATTTTGTATGTGTTTATAAGTTCGTTTTTTATTTCATCAGTGGTTGGGTTAGAGTCCAGTCCGCGTATTACGAAGGCGTGTGTTTTGTCTTCTTTGTTTGTAAAGGTGTAGTAATGTGTGTCCATTTCGTCAAACGCTTTTATTAGCGTCAGTCTGTCTCTATCGTTATTAAGGAATGTGTTATTAAGGAATATGTTCGCCGTATGTTTTAGGTGAAAATTATTTGTTGTGTATTTTTAAATTATGTTAATTAATGAGGCATACTTCCCTGGCTCATTTATTATGCCCGGTATAATTAGAAGCGGGAGGGTCTTGGGCGCCTGGTTTCCGTGGCCTCCATCTCCTCCTCGTCTTCAGCCTCCGTACTGGACTCGGAGACCGAGATTGGTTCGAAGTGGTTTTTGGTTTTTGTTGGTGGATTTAGTAGGAGAGCGCGGGGCTTGTGCGCAACCCTGGGTCTCTTGAAGCCTTCCTTGTCTTGCGTTGGTGGGGCAGAGGTCTTCTTCTTCGTGTAACTGTAGGTTGTTTGTTTTATGAAATGGGGCTGCGGTGCAGAACTGGGGCCCTGTTCTGGGTCCAGTATCGTAGATGGTAGGACTTCCAGATCTATGCTCTGAGAAGTGTCTGTATTTAGGTCTGTCAGTCCACTGACTGACGTTGTAGGGCCATGGCTGTTTCAAGGACAATCCCTCGCTTGCTGGGGGGTCCCGGGTCAGTCTAAAGCGATTCCTCTTCAAGGGCGTAATGTCGAAGTTCCTGTTGGGACGAGGCGATTGAAGTGGCGGCTGATGTGGCGGCCGAAGTCGCTGGCGACGGCCGCGCTAAAGGAGGCGTCCCCTGGTCACCTGCTAGTTGTTGTAAAATTTGTACTTTTCTTTTATTTTTGTTCTTTTCTATTTCTCTTTTGTTAATGTTTTTTTTAATATGTAAAACTTTATTTTTAATTTTGTTATGAAATGTATTGTTGATATCATCCTCCGAGAATGATTTCTCATCCTCCATGGGATGAGATTGTACTTTAAATAAAGAATATATTAATACTACCCGGCACCACTTATAACTAATATTTATTATGAATAAAGATAAAGAAAAAAAGAGAAATAATAAAAGTAACTATGCTAATAGAGACGTATTTCTGATGTTAAGCATCACTTGTGCACAAAATTAAGGTTTTTTTTAAATACATGCACCAAACATTTATTTATCACCACGAGTCAATTTATTAATTAATTAACAAATTCTAATTAGTTGGACAGGTACGATGTTGGTCGAACGAATGCCGGACTAAGAATAGACGAGAACCGGTGCTTTCAACGCAGTATGATCGTTGTTACAAAAATTATTAGGATTTTATTTTAAATACATGAACATGAAATGTATAGAAAGGTATATTAAATAAATTACTTGCCTTTCAATTTTTTTATTTCGACTAAATGTGCTGCCTACTTAAGGTGGATCATTTTCTGTATTATTTATGGTGTAAAATAAAACAAAAATGTATTCTGAAGGCGGTCACCCATCCAAGTCCTATCAAAGGTCGGCGTCGCTTAACCCTAGTGGTCCAACGACATCTGTTGTTGTCTGTTTGAAGTTTCCAACATTCAAACATGGCTGCTACTCATTTATGACACTAAAGTGGTAAATGTTTATTTATGTACTTACAACAAATAGCGTTTGCAATGGGAATAGCGCAGTTAGGTGAGGATACAGCCTATATCAATTCTGGACAGATTCAGACCAGACTATGGAAACCAGCTGAGTGTCTATGGTTAATCATACGTTCGTATATCTTTCACAAGTGCCTTAATGATTTATATTTACGTCTGAAACTAGGACCTCTGGTCCTCTGCCATCGTCTGCGTGCATGGTTCCGTTGTGAAATGATATCCGCTGTACCTTGGGGTAGGTTGAATTTACGGGGTTTAATTGTTAGGTCTTGTGTATGATCGTTTTTAGCGCGATTGATTGCGCATGTAAATGTTTTGATCTCTTGCTCCAGCTCGGCTAAAGATAGGATGTTGTTGTTAATTTTGATGTACGAATCTAATGTTTCGCGAAAGTCCTTCCAGCTCGTATGTTTATATGAAGTTATCATACGAGTGTGATTTTCTATGAGCTGATGGTGCAGCTGGAAGGTGATCGGGTTGTGATCCGAGCTAAGTTCTGGGAGTGAGAGAGGGTGTGTAATGTTTTTGACGTTTGTATTAATGATTATATCGATCGTGGTAGGCCTCATACCATTCTCGGGGTAGTGGGTTGGGTCGTCGGTACATAGGACTATAGCTTCGTGTGTCTTAATGTATTTTGCTAATGTGCGGCCATTTATGTTATTGTGATGACAGTTCCAGTCTGAGTGAGCTGCATTGAGGTCCCCCACAAGACGTGTCTTGGGTTTACGGAAGATGGACGATTTATCTTGAGTTGTGAAGTGGTTAGTGGGTCGGTTGTAAGCAGCGGTTATGATTGTGTTGTCTGGAAGTAATATGGTGACTACCTCCAGCGTGAATGGGGGTGAAGCTATGAGGGAGTGGGGTATGTTGTTCCTCACCAACGCTGCAACTCCTCCAGACTTTTTATGGGTTTGATTGGTTCTGTCTGCCCGGTAGATAGTGTAGTGTGCGATTTTAAGTGTGTTTGTGTTATTTAAATGTGTGTCGTTAATGAGCATAATGTGTATGTTGTGTTAGTGTAGAGAGCATTTAAGTTCCCCCAACTGACTCAGAATTCCATTTGCGGCAGGACCTCCATGTCGGAAAGGGTGGTCTTATCAGTAAACTCGCTAAGGAGGGCGCCCCCTGACTACCTGCGGGTTGTTGTAAAATTTGATTTGTTCTTTTTTTATTTTTATCGTTTTTTCTTTTACAAATGTCTTTTTTTATTAGGCTGATTTTAGGTTTGATTTTAGTTTTGCTGTTTTGTAAATTTATGTCATCCTCAGAGGATGATTTCTCATCCTCCATGGGATGAGTTTATGTTTTTTTTAAGATATGCTAATGCTATTGCCCGACACCACTTATAGTAAAATTAATATATATTAAGAAAGAAAAGAAAAAATTAATAAAGTAATGATAACAAGTAAAACTAATGTATATAACTAATGTAAAAAGTTTTTCACAAAAGAATTTTAATAAATCACCGTATGGAAAAAACTGAAAATACTGGGTTTTTTTACACTTTCACCAAAATTTTTATTCAACCACGTGTTATTAATTAATGAGTTTATTAAATTTAGCTGGACAAGAATAATGCTGTTACTTGTTCGAGTGCCTAACTTAGAATAAGACGAGAACCGGTGCTTTCAACGCAGTAAGATCGTTGTTACAAAAATTATTAGGATTTTATTTTAAATACATGAACATGAAATTTATAGAAACGTATATTAAATAAATGACTTGCCTTTCAATTTTTTTTAATTCGACTAAATGTGCTGCCTACTTCAGGTGGATCATTTTCTGTATTATTTATGGTCTAAAATAATACAAAAAAGTATTCTGAAGGCGGTCACCCATCCAAGTCTTATCAAAGGTAGGCGTCGCTTAACTCTAGTGGTGCACCGACATCTGTTGTTGTCTGTTTGAAGTTTCCAACATTCAAACATGGCTGCTACTCATTTATGACACTAAAGTGGTAAATGTTTATTTATGTACTTACAACAAATAGCGTTTGCAATGGGAATAGCGCAGTTAGGTGAGGATACAGCCTATATCAATTCTGGACCGATTCAGACCAGACAATAGAAACCAGCTGAGTCTATGTTTAATCATACGTTCGTATATCTTTCACAAGTGCCTTGATAAAGGAGGTGTTTGGTGATGTAACTCAATGCCAAACAAAGTTGAGATTTTCTACAATTGCTTGCTTAAATATTTTTAAGTCTGGCAGTTGCAGATTGATTGCATACGCAAGCTTATCGAGTCCGACAGATGTAAGGTGTGCAGAAAGAAAATACAACGACACGTTGTGTTCCCAGGCGGTCACCCATTCAAGTACTGACAACGCCCGGCGTCGCTTAACTTCGGTGATCAGACGAGAACCATTTCATTTTCATTTTGAAATTCTTTTATTTATTTTTATTTATACAAATATTATTTAATATTAAATAATATGGAAACACATGATTGGTTTTATAAGAGCTCCTACTCACAAAAGGGAGTGTATATCTGTGCATGAGTGTATATAGCGTTGTGTGCTTAAAACATTGTGCTATTGTCTGTTACATTTTGATTTACATTATATTCGTGTTAGGATTGTGTTTTATGGGAAAAGGGGGAACAAAAACCCATTTAAATGCATGGCATTTTAAATAAAACTTATAAACTAACTTAACTAATTTAAAATTTAACAATACTGATGATTCTATGGACATTAAATTTATGCGAAATGTTCTGTATCTGTGGTTGACTCTATTGTTGTATAGTGATGCGTGTTGTGTGTTGCATTGTTGTTGTGTGTGTCTGTGTTACGTGTTCGGCTCATGGAGGCTATCCGAAAATATGGGTAGTGTCTGGTAGGGGAGCTTATGCTTTAATCTATGTGTAGTGTTGTCGTGTCTTAATTTTGTGATGTGTATTGTGAGTGTGTTCGAGTTTAACTGTGTTTTATAAAAATTTTGTGATATTTGTTTTATGTATTGTGTATCGTCCAGAGCTGGTGGCCAGTCTTAAGCATTTATTCTGGAGACGTTGCAATGGTATTAGTGCGGTTGTCGAAGCGTTACACCAAACTGGGGCTGCTTATGTTACTATGGGGCAAATGATTGCGGTGTACATGAGGATTTTGTTTTTTATAGAGAGGGAACTGTTTTAAACCAGGAGAGGATAGAGATTTCGGATTACGTGTTGGGCTTTTTTAATTGTGTGTGATATGTGTTGGCCATGTCTTAGTGTTTGGTATAAATGAGTGCCTAGGTATTTAACCGTGTGTGTGGGCGTTATTTTTTGTTTGTGTATTTGTAATGGTGTGATTACTTTGTTTAGTGTGAATTTGCGTGAAAAGACAATTGTTTCAGTTTTTGTGGCGTTGATTTTAATTTTCCACTTCTCCCAATAGCGTTGTAGTATATCTATGTGTATTTGTAGTTGTTTGTTGGCCACCTGCGCACTGAACGAGTGCGCGTAGATGGCCGTGTCGTCTGAGTACTGAGCCGTATTCGTGTTTTGGAAAGTGGGGAAATCGCTTAGGTATAGGTTAAATAATTTGGGTCTAAGGACGATGCCTTGGGGGACTCCTGCCATTATGGGTTTAGAGGTTGAGAGAGAGTTATTTATTTTGGTTTGAAAGGATCTGTTGGTTAGATATGAGTGGATAAGTTTTATTAGGATTGGTGGAAAATGGTTATTGATTAATTTGGCCATGAGCCCTGCTACCCAGAGCTTATCGAAAGCTTTTTCGATGTCTAGCAGTGCCATGACCGTCACTTTGTTGTGGTTAAATTAGGTAGCGATATCGGTTGCGATCCTGCATACTTGCTGTACAGTATTGTGCCTAGCCCTAAATCCAAATTGGATGTCGGGGGTAATTTTTCGTCCTGTATCAATATTGTCTACACGGGATAGGATAACCTTTTCGGTCAGTTTGGAGAGGGTATTAAGGAGGCTAATTGGTCTATAATTGCCGGGGTGGTGAGGATCTTTCTTTGGTTTTAGGATAGGGTGGATTATGGCACTCTTCCATGCAGCGGGGAAATGGTAAAGCTTTATGATTGAATTTATTATGTACGTTAATTGTACGATGGATTTTCGGGATAGGTTTTTTAATAGTAGGTTTTCTATGTGGTCTGGTTCGGGAGCTTTGCGATTGGGCAGGGTGCGGATTATTTTGGTGAGTTCTGTAGGGTTTTTAAGGAGTTTTGCGAGGATTGTGTGTGTTGTTTGGTGTGTTGTGCTTAAAAATTGTTGTGTCTCTTGTAGGATTTGCTCATGCGTTTGTGTGTGCGGTGTGTCAATTACGTGTACGTTCGCTATTTCATTAGCAATGGCTTCTGCCTTTTCAGGGTCAGAAGCCGCTGTGGTTGCGTTTGTTAGTGTGAGTGTGGGTATTGGGGTGAATTGTTTTTTGAGGTTTTTGGTGAGCTTCCAAAGGGAATTATCAAAGGGGTTTAGACTGGAGAGTTTTAGGGACCATGTTGTGTTCTGTTGTATTCTAATTAGGTTTTTAATAAGTGTGTTTAAGGCGTTGAGGTGTTGGCGGTGTTGGGGGAAGCGGGTCCTCTGCCATTGTCTTCTTGCATTATTGCGTTGTGTAATTGTGTCTAAAATGTTTTGTGGTAGGTTTAGTTTGTGTGTTTTTGTTTTTATGTTGCGTGAGTGTTTGTGTTTGGCTTTGTTAATCGCCTGTGTTAATTTGTGTATTTCTGTGTCAATGTCTTGTGTTGTGTTTATGTTATTGTTTATTGTGATGTGTTTGTCTAGTGTGTGGCGGAAGTGTTGCCAGTCTGTGTGTTTGTATGATGTGATGATTTTTGTTGTGTTGTGTATTTGCCTACCGTGTAAGGTGAAGATGATTGGATTATGATCTGAACTGAGTTCAGCGAGGGATTCAGGGGGTGTAATGTTGGGGACATTTTTATTTATAATGAGGTCGATTGTTGTAGGCGTTGATCCATTTTCTGGGTAGTGTGTCGGTGTATGAGGGTGCATAATGATGGCGACGTGTGTGTTTGTGTATCTGTTGAGTGTGTGGGCATTTGTGTTGCTTCTGTTGCAGTCCCAGTTTGTGTGTTTCACGTTCAGATCCCCGACCACTAGTGTTTATGTTTTGTGTAATATAGTTGCGAGATCCGCGTTTGATATGTTGTTTGCTGGTCTGTTGTAGGCTGCTGTGATTATGGTGTTGTCTGTAAGTTTTATGCTAAGTGTCTCTAGTGTAGTGTGTGCTGAATTTGAAAGTGTGTGTGGGACATTTTGTTTTATTAATATTGCAACGCTGTTTAGCTGTGTGCTTGGGATTATTTTTGGTTGTGGTGTGGGTAGTAGAGGAGTGGTTCTTTTGTTTTGCCATTGGTTTGTGCGTGGTACGGGGGCGTCAATATAAGTCTGTGGGCGTGTCTGTCTTTTCTCTGTTTGTTGGTCTAGTAATTTGATCCGTGCCCTATATACTGGGCACTGTACATTGTTTGCGGGGTGATCTCCGGCGCAGTTTGCGCACGCGGCTGGTGTGTCCTTGGTTTTGGTACATGTGTTAGTCAGGTGGTCTTTCGCGCATTTAAGACTTTTAGGCGCTAGTCTACAGTTCGTAGTAGCGTGCCCCCACTGTTGGCACCTGTGGCATTGTATTATCCGTTTTTGGTTTATGTGTCTCTCCCACACAACTTTTGTGTGGAAGAGATATTTTACTTCGTTATTCATTTGCGCCACAGTGTGCCTGTTATCAGCTGTGATAAGGTATAGGGGGCGCCGTGTTTTTCGTAGCCTAAATGTCTTGTGTACTGAAGTGTTATTGTCTTTGAGTTCTTGTTCTAGCTCTTCTGTTGTCGGGTCATTGTCCAGTCCACGTAGCACGAACGCGTGCGATTTAATTGTTGTGTCTGTGTAAGTATAATATTGAAATGTGTCGTCCGTGTTCATGTCAGTAATGAGTTTTTGTCGTTCATTTTCGTCGTGAATGTATAAGTTTGTGTTATTGTTCGTGTATTTGTAATGGTACCCTTTTGTTGCGAATGTCTGTATGTATTTTGTTACGTCGCTAGTATTTTTAGGGATGCCTGGGATAATGATGGGTGGGGGTGGTCTTCGTTTAATTTGTCTTTGGGGTTTAGTTATTGTGGGAAGGTCGGTTTCTGTGTCGTCGTCGTTGTCTGTCTCGTCAGTGTCCGTTAGCGGGTGGTATTTATTTCGGGTCTTTGTCGGGTTTTTCGTCTGTGTAAGTCGGGGTCTAGTGGTCCGTTTAGGTTGTTTAAATACGCTTGGATCCTCGTCGTCAACGGACCGCTGTCTAATTTTAGCCGGTGCTGTCGTTGTCATTGTATTTTTGGTGTTGTTCGTCTGCCGCGTGGCAAACAGATCACTCACCTTTCGTGTACCTGTTGATGAGTTGGTATTTGTGCTAAGTGTAGTTTGGGTTCCTGGCGGTGCCGTGTCCATTGTGTCGGTCGGGATGTCGGCTGGTACAACTGCTGCTCCCGCAGCAGTTTGGTTGGTATTTTGTATTGGGTCTGCGCAGAGTTTGGTGCTGTTGTCTTTTAAGTAGTTTAAAAGTTGAGGGGAGGTTTCACCCTCACCCTGAGAAAGTAAGGAAAGTCTGTCACTCAGTCGTTTGGATCTTCTGATCACTTTCGGTTCCACTTTTTTAATTTTTGTGATATCACACATCCACTATTTTTATAAATATTTTTTTTTATACTAATTGTTCGGTACGGCACTGAATGCTTTGGCGTTGGTTGAGAAACTCTATGTGCGGCTTCGGTAAGAATGTCTGCTCGCTACAACGGTTGGACTCGGAATAGACGAGAACAGGTGCTTTCAACGCAGTATGATCGTTGTTACAAAAATTATTAGGATTTTATTTTAAATACATGAACATGAAATTTATAGAAAGGTATATTAAATAAATTACTTGCCTTTCAATTTTTTTATTTCGACTAAATGTGCTGCCTACTTAAGGTGGATCATTTTCTGTATTATTTATGGTGTAAAATAAAACAAAAATGTATTCTGAAGGCGGTCACCCATCCAAGTCCTATCAAGGGTCGGCGTCGCTTAACCCTAGTGGTCCAACGACATCTGTTGTTGTCTGTTTGAAGTTTCCAACATTCAAACATGGCTGCTACTCATTTATGACACTAAAGTGGTAAATGTTTATTTATGTACTTACAACAAATAGCGTTTGCAATGGTAATAGCGCAGTTAGGTGAGGATACAGCCTATATCAATTCTGGACAGATTCAGACCAGACTATAGAAACCAGCTGAGTGTCTATGGTTAATCATACGTTCGTATATCTTTCACAAGTGCCTTGATAAAGGAAATTAACGATAACCGGACGCAGTATATATCATTTATAGCTTCGTACGAGGTGTTTGGTGATGTAACTCAATGCCAAACAAAGTTGAGATTTTCTACAATTGCTTGCTTAAATATTTTTAAGTCTGGTAGTTGCAGATTGATTTCATACGCAAGCTTATCGAGTCCGACAGATGTAAGATGTGCAGAAAGTAAAAAACAACGACACGTTGTGTTCCCAGGCGGTCACCCATCCAAGTACTGACAACGCCCGGCGTCGCTTAACTTCGGTGATCAGACGAGAACCATTCATTCCATATTCAATGTATTTTATTTGTTTCAATATTTATAATACATAGTCCTTATGAACTAAGTGGAAAACTTTGTCGGTTTTGTCAGAGCTCCTACTCACATTTTGAGTGCATATCTGTGTATGTGTATATTGCGTTGTCTGCTTTACATTGTGTTATTGGAATGTTACAGTTTTGGTTTAGATTTACGTGTAAGGATTGTTTGTTTTGTGGGAAAGGGAGGAGTCCGAAAACCCACTTAAAACTAGATGAAATTGAAAATATATTTATGCTAGCTTAACTAGGTTAAAAACTTTAAAAAACATTATAAAACACTTGTTGTTGGTGGCTGTAGCACGCAGTGGTAGCATGTTGCTACATTATGTGTGTTTTGTTTTGGTTTCTGTTTAATGTTAAGTTTTGCATAGTAGTATTTTTGTTGATGAAGATGTTCTGTATAGTGTGCTGGCCTTAGTGTTGTGTTATGTAGGTGTTATGTTCGTGGAAATCCTCTAGAAATATGGGCAGTGCTGGGTAGGGTAGTTTGTTTTTGTTTGTGAGGGTACTATTTTGGGCTAGGAGGGGATATAGGTTGGGAATGACGGCGTATGCTTTAGTGATCGTGCGTTTGATGTGTTGGCCGTGTCTAATTGTTCTGTATAAATGTATTCCAAGGTATTTGACTGTGGTTGTGGGTATGATTTTTTGGTTTTGTATTATAAGTGGGGAAGTTACGTTGTTGTGTTTGAATCTACGTGTAAAGACTATGGTTTCGGTTTTTTGGGCGTTGATATGGATCTTCCACTGGTCCCAGTATGGCTGGAGTATGTTCAGATGGATTTGCAGTTGCTTTGTCGCAATTTGCGCGTGGAATGGGTGTGCGTAAATGGCGGTGTCGTCGGCGTATTGTGCTGTTTTTGTGTTTGGGAACGTGGGGATATCGCTTATGAAGGGGTTGAAAAGGACGGGGCCAAGGACGCTGCCTTGCGGAATGCCTGCTACGATTGGTCTAGGATTTGAGACGGAGTTATTGATTTTAACTTGGAAGTTTCTGTTTGTTAGATATGAGTAGAGGAGTTTGGTTAAGATGGGAGGGAATTTGAAGGAAATAAGTTTAGCCATTAGTCCCACTATCCAGACCATATTGAAGGCTTTTTGAATGTCCAGTAGGACCATGGCCGTAACCTTATCTTTGTTGAATTGGGTGGCTATATCGGTCGCAATTCTGGACACCTGGTGCACCGTGCTATGTCTGGCTCGGAAGCCAAACTGGTGTTCAGGTGTCAGAGAATTATCAGCGTCGATATCAGCCACTCGGGAGAGAATGACTTTTTCGGTCAATTTGGATAAAGTGTTAAGGAGGCTAAAGGGGCGGTAACTAGAGGGGGATTGCGGGTCTTTGTTAGCCTTAGGGATAGGATGCCCTATAGCAGACTTCCATGCAGCTGGGAAGTGTTGAAGTTTAATGATTGCATTAATTATATAGTGGAGTTGAACGATGGATTTGCGGGATAGGTTCTTGAGGATAAGATTCTCTATTTGGTCTGGTCCGGGTGCTTTGCGATTTGGAAGAGATTTTATAATTTTGGTTATTTCGGAGGGGGTTGTGAGGAGTCTGGCCAGCGTCTTTGTGTCAGTGTTGTGTGTCGAATTTAGATAGTGTATGGATGTTGCTGTTTGATTTTGGTGACTGAATGTCGGCATGCGAGTGTACGCTTTTTTGAGTGATTTAGTAAGCTGCCAGAGGGTGTTGTCGAAGGGGTTGAGTGCGGCGAGTTTTTGGGTCCATGTGTTGTTTTTGTGTGTTTTGATTTGTGTTTTTATGATTGAATTTAGATGGGCGAGGTGAGTTCTATAGGGTACTTGGCGGGTCCTCTGCCATAGTCTTCGGGTGTGGTTACGTTCTGTAATTAGTTGTGTGATGTGTGTTGGTAGGTTTAATTTATGTGGGTTGATCCTGATGTTGTGTGTGTGTTTGGCTTTTGCGTATTGCAGAGCTTTTGTGTATGATTCTTCTTGTGTATCGATGTCTTGTGTGCTTAAAATATTGTTGTTTATGGGGATGATCTTGTCAAGTGTTTTACGGAAGTACGCCCAGTTTGTGTGTTTGTATGAAGTGATGGTTTTTCGGTCGCTTTCTATGTTGTGGTTTGTAAGATGAAATATGATGGGATTATGATCTGAGCTAAGCTCGGGGAGTGATATGGGTTGGGTTATGTTTCGGACGTTTTTGTTTATTATGAGGTCTATAGTGGTGGGCGTACTTCCATTCTCGGGGTAATGTGTCGCGGTGTCAGGGTACATTATGATGGCGACGTGTGAATCTGCGTATGAGTGTAGTGTGCGGCCATTTGTGTTATTTATATTGCAGTCCCAGTTGGCGTGCCTTGCGTTTAGGTCACCCACTACTATAGTCTTGTTTTTGTGTAACAGTGTCGTGAGGTCTGTTTGTGTGATGTTGTTTCTTGGATTGTTGTATGCAGCGTGAATTACTGTGTTTCCTGTAAGTTTGATGCTAAGTGTTTCTAGTGTAGTTTGTGGGCTGGGTATAAGCTGGGTACAGGGCATACGTTCCAATTATATGTTATATTTTTAATGTATAAAAATGTATATGTCTATATAAATAAAGTTTATTGGAAAAGAAAGAAAGAATGTTCTCGTCTGATCACCGAAGTAAAGCGATGCCGGGCGTTGTCAGTACTTTGAATGAGTGACCGCCTCGTCTAGTCTTAGCGCGGCACTCGTCCGATCTGTATCGTACCTGCCTAACTATTTACATATGCAAATTTGCCTCGTGTTATCCAAATTATTCGAATTATTCAAATAAAATAAATTCAGTTTTATAATATTTCTTTGTTTATGGTGTTTAAATCTTATATACTTTATTTGGTGATGTAAAACAGTAAAGCTCCGGCTTGACTAGCATAGTTTATTTAATTATTTTATTTAATTTTTCTTTTTCTCTTTTTCTTTAAAAATATTAATCGTAAGTGGGAAAGGTGTCGGGTGTCTAAAATTAAGTTCATAATCTTTATTAAAATTTCCATCTCATGGAAGATGTAGATTTGAATGGGACATTACAAAGTGACAAAAACAAAGTTATTTCAATCCAAATAAAAAAGGACAAAACAAAACGTAAAAAAGACAAGAACAAAGAAAAAACAAAAATTCTTCAGCAACTCGCTGGAAGCCAGGAGACGCTTCTCATAGCGAGGCCGTCGCCGGCGACCTAAGTGTCAACATCAAAAGCATCACATTAGATCCAGAACCTCCTAACAAAAGAGGTATCGTGTACGAAACCGCCATGGCTCTCCAACGTCAGCTCAGCGGGCTGACAGAGCACACATCTGACACCTCTCAGAGCACCGCTGCCATGGAGGTGCCACCCGATTTGACTGTGGACCCAGGCTAGGGCCCCAGCTCTGCGCCGCAACCGCAAATACAACCAGCTCCTTTACCCACGCAAACTCTCCCGCCGCTCATGCAGAGGGAAAAGAAAAACAAGAACGCAGTTCAGGTAAATGCACTCGTCAACATTCGCCAAATAAGACCTATTTACAGCGCAGCAAAGGTCTCTACCACTCCCCCGGAAACAGATGAAGGTTTCAAGAAGCCCAAGGTGGCACACAAGCCCCGTGCCCCCCAACCAGACTCACCAACCAAAACAAAGAACAGGTACGACGTCATCTCAGACTCCGACTCCGGCACAGAGGCTGGAGACGAGGAGGAGGACATGGAGGTGGAGGTCCCCAAGCGTCAAACTCCCCCACCGCCAATAATAATTCCAGGCATTATTAATGAGCCTGAGAAATACAATATGCTGATCAAAATTATTAAAACACGTTAATAATAAATTCCATATTAAGCACACTACAAATAACACTCACATATTTTTGAACACTAAGACAGACCGACTTGCCCTCATCAAAGCTTTCGATGAGACTAAAACACGATTTTACACATTGACAAGCAAGGCCGATAAATCTCACGCCTTCGTCACACGAGGCCTTCATTCCAACCCAAACACCGGACGAAGTGAAAACTGAATTGACCAGTCAATATAATCTGAAGGTACTACAGGTCTTTAAGATGCGAACTACCCACAGACCGCTATACCTGATCACAACAGGCAGTGACGTCACGCTCAGCAAATTAACCAACGGCATACAATTCTTAATATATGCCAGGATCACCTGGGAACGTCATGTAAGCAAGAAAAGAATAATACAGTGCCACCGTTGGCAAACGTTGGGCCACGTCACCACTAACTGTAGGCTTCAACCGCGCTGTCTTAAATGCGCCCTCTCACATCCTCCTGTGTCAAGCCGCCAACCACCAACTATACGGGGTGTCCTGTATTCACGAACAAAATTAAAAACATCGACACACAGGCAAAAGGAAAGAGTTCTAAACCAATAAATAAAACAAACATACCCGCACCACCACATAACACCAACGCCTGAAATCGTAGGCAACAACAGCCCCAGCCAACACCATCCACCTCCATACAACCACCCCAACTAAATAAACAACATTTTCCCGAACTCCCGCGCAATAAACCAACAGAACCTCACCAACAACCCGCAGCCCAATCCCTCTCAGAAATGAACGAATATACTAATATTAACGAAATTTAAGAAACGATGAGAGAAAAAAATTCCTACATAAACCTAAAAGAAGCATTAATTAAAATCAAAACGCTGGCAGCGAAGCTGAAAGTGATGCCACTCAGTCAACGAATGATGGTCCTTTTCAGCTTCTTCAATGACGAATAAGGTATCATATGAAACACTAAATGTGTCCTCATGGAACGCAAATGGAATGCTGAGTAAGTAAGGGGAGCTTAAATATTTCATTAACATATACAAAATACACATAATGCTACTTAACACTATATACCGGACGGACAGACCTACACAAACACACAAGAAGTCTGGAGGAGTTGCAGCGCTGGTGAGGAACAGCGTACCCCACTCCCTCATAGTCTCACCACCATCCTCACTGGAAGTAATCTCAATATTACTTCCAGGTAATACAACTATCACCGCAGCATACAACCGCCCTTCTAGCCACTTCACAACGCAAGACCTATCGTCCATCCTCCGTAAATCCAAGACACTCCTTGTGGGGGACTTGAACGCAGCACATTCAAACTGGAACTGTCATCACACACAAATGGCTGCACATTAACAAAATACGTTCAGACACACGCAGCTATAGTCCTATGTACCGACGACCCAACCCACTACCCCGAGAATGGTATGAGGCCTACCACGATCGATATAATCATTAATACAAACGTCAAAAACATTACACACCCTCTCTCACTCCCAGAACTTATCTCGGATCACAACCCGATCACCTTCCAGCTGCACCATCAGCTCATAGAAAATCACACTCGTATGATAACTTCATATAAACATACGAGCTGGAAGGACTTTCGCGAAACATTAGATTCGTACATCAAAATTAACAACAACATCCTATCTTTAGCCGAGCTGGAGCAAGAGATCAATACATTTACATGCGCAATCAATCGAGCTAAAAAAGATCATACACAAAACCTTGCAATTAAACCCCGTAAACTAAATCTACCCCAAACTACAGCTGATATCATTTCACAAAGGAACCATGCACGTAGACGTTGGCAGAGGATCAGAGTTGCAAGTTTCAGACTTGAATATAAATCACTAACGACACAAATTAAATCACTCATTTCTACACATTCAAACAACATCTGGACACAAAAACTTTCCACTCTAAACCCCAACGCCAATTCCCTATGGAAAGTTACCAAGATTCTAAAACGCCCGTTTCAACCAATCACAACCTTAAACCATAACGGCCCGATGGCGGTCACAGATGCTCAAAAGGCAGAGAGCATTGCCGACACCTTCGACAAAATTCACCGAACTGCACCAAATACACAAACACAGAACCGTATTGTTGAAGAAACGCTTGCGTTTCTTCGTAGTAATCATACAGAACAAAACATGCATAAATTCCTCTCCTCTTCTAAAGAAATTTGCAAAATTATCCGCACCTTAGCCAATCGCAAAGCCCCTGGTCTTGACTCAATCGAGAATAAAATCCTCAAAAATCTTTCAAAAAAAGCAATAGTCCTCCTCCACTATTTAATAAACGCGATTATTAAACTTCAACACTTCCCAGCTGCCTGGAAGACTGCCACAGTGTTCTTAATCCATAAACCAAATAAAGACAAAGCCTTCCCACTCAGCTATCGCTCAATCTCTTTGCTAAACACCATGTCCAAGATAGCTGAAAAAATAATCATATCTAGAGTAAACGTAATTATTAAAATGCAAAAACTCATACCTGATTTTCAGTTCGGCTTCAGACCGAAACACAATACTGTTCAGCAGGTATGCAGTATTGCAACAGACATTAACTTCAACAAAAATAACGTTACAGCCATGGTCCTGTTGGACATCGAAAAAGCCTTCGATAGAGTCGGGATAGCAGGAGTCATACACAAGCTGATTACACTCAAATTCCCTCCTATAATAATTAAACTAATAAATTCATACTTACAAAACCGTTCCTTCAGAGTCAAAATAATTAACACAATGTCTTCCATCAAACCCATTGTGGCAGGAATCCCGCAAGGCAGCGTCCTTGGCCCCGCTCTCTTTAACCTTTACCTCAGCGATATCCCCTCCTTTTTCCAAACAAAAATCGCAATGTACGCGGACGACACTGCTATTTATGCGCACTCGTTCAGTGCGCAGGTGGTGGCGTCACAAATTCAAATTCACATCAACAAACTCATACCATACTGGGATCTCTGGAAAATCTCAATCAACGCAGGCAAAACTGAAACCATCGTCTTTCGTCGCAAATTTTCCGACATTAAGGTATTCACTCACCTAACAATTCACAATCACAAGTGCATCCCACAAACCCAGGTCAAGTACCTGGGGGTTCACCTTCACGAGCGCCTCAAGCACGGCCCACATATTCACAAAGGCATTACTAAAGCACACGCCACAATACGCCTCCTCTATCCGCTCCTGTCAAAAAACAGTCCTTTAACCTCAAAAAATAAAATCCTAATTTATAAATCAATAATACGTCCCATACTCACATACGCAGCTTCGGTCTGGTGTGGCGCGGCCAAGTCTGGTCTCACGGCGCTCCAGCGAGTACAAAACAAGGTTCTCCGCCTGTCTGCCCGGCTAGGTAGATACACAACACTGAAAGAAATACACGCACAAACAAATTTTACATTCTTAACAGAACACATAGTACAATTATCACAAAATTTCTACACCGCTCAAATACACCACAACACTCTTACCCGCAACTATAACGGCAATACGCGAACACAATACCCCGTCTCGACTGAAATATAAGCTCCCCTATCAGACTCTTCCAATATTTCATGAGCGCATCCAGGAGGAAACGTGGCCTTGAAAAAACAATCCTAATTGAGGAACTTAATCATCTTGAAGAATCTGAAACATAAAAACTTTTAAAATCACAACAACAAAAACATAACCTAAAGGCAAATCTGACAGTTCACGGGTTGCCGTTGCCAGCAGCAATGCTGCCAACCAAAAATAATAAAATTAAAAAAATAATCAAAATAATAATTAATGTAAATATTAGTTTGTAAGTTAGTTTATAAGGTACACATGTAAAATGGGTTCTCTGGCACCTCGTTTGCCATAGAAGCAATCCTAACACATCAAAATTGTATAAAAATCAAAACACGCAGACACTAACTCAATTATTTGTAATTACACACAACACAATCACACCAAGATTTACATTCCCTGTGAGTAGGAGCTCTTATAAATACGCGCATACGTTCCAATTATATGTTATATTTGTAATGTATAAAAATGTATATGTCTATATAAATAAAGTTTATTGGAAAAGAAAAGAAGGTTCTCGTCTGATCACCGAAGTTAAGCGACGCCGGGCGTTGTCAGTACTTGGATGGGTGACCGCCTGGGAACACAACGTGTCGTTGTTTTTTACTTTCTGCACACCTTACATCTGTCGGACTCGATAAGCTTGCGTATGCAATCAATCTGCAACTACCAGACTTAAAAATATTTAAGCAAGCAATTGTAGAAAATCTCAACATTGTTTGGCATTGAGTTACATCACCAAACACCTCGTACGAAGCTATAAATGATATATACTGCGTCCGGTTATCGTTAATTTCCTTTATCAAGGCACTTGTGAAAGATATACGAACGTATGATTAAACATAGACTCAGATGGTTTCTATAGTCTGGTCTGAATCCGTCCAGAATTGATATAGGCTGTATCCTCACCTAACTGCGCTATTCACATTGCAAACGCTATTTGTTTTAAGTACATAAATAAACATTTACCATTTTGGTGTCATAAATGAGTAGCAGCCATGTTTGAATATTGGAAACTTCAAACGGACAACAACAGATGTCGTTGGACCACTAGAGTTAAGCGACGCCGACCTTTGATAGGACTTGGATGGATGACCGCCTTCAGAATACTTTTTTGTTTTATTTTAGACCATAAATAATACAGAAAATGATCCACCGAATTAAAAAAAATTGAAAGGCAAGTCATTTATTTAATATACCTTTCTATAAATTTCATGTTCATGTATTTAAAATAAAATCCTAATAATTTTTGTAACAACGATCATACTGCGTGGAAAGCACCGGTTCTCGTCTAATTCCGAGTCCAACCTTTGTCGTGAGCCGACGTATTTACAGAAGCCACACATCGAGTACCTCAACCAACTTTTTATTTTACTGTGCAAAACAGAACAATTAACAAATATACGAGTGAATGAGTGAAAAAACAAACACGGTGGACGCGAAGGTGATCAGAAGATCCAAACGTCTTAGTGACAGATTGTTACTGATAGCACAGGGTGAGGCCGAAACCTCCCCTAAATTTATCCAGTACATCAAGGACAACCAGACAAAACCCAGCACCGAATCATCATCCCATTATACCAGGCGCCATCAAAATTGCAACCACAACCATGGACACGACCCCACCCCAACCCCAACTACCCTCAAGTACACCAGGAACATCAACCAGCGGCACCAGGAAGGTGAGTAATCTGTTTGCCATGCGGCAGACAACAAACACAAAGACTAACACTACGACTACACCAGCGAAAATAAGGCAACGGTCCGCGGACGACGAAGATCCGAGGACATTTAAACTACCTAAGTGGACCGCCAGACCTAGACCAACAATGACTAAAAACCCGACAAAAATAAAAAACAAATTTCACCCACTAACTGACACAGAAGACACAGACAACGACGACGAAACCGACACCGACGTTCCAGTATTTACAAAACCGCAAAGACAGACCAGACGCAGACCTCCCCCTCCCATTATCATCCCCGGCATCCCAAAAAACACAACAGACGTAACAAAATACATTACGACATACGCAACAAAAGGTTTTCATTACAAGTACACAAATAACAATACAAACCTATATATACACGACGAAGACGAGCGACAAAAATTGATTACGGACCTGAACGCCGACAATACACTACAATACTACACATATACTGACCGAACAATTAAAACGCATGCGTTTGTACTGCATGGACTGGACAATGACCCGACAACTACAGACGTTGAACTAGAACTGAAACTCTCTAACATAGGCGTGCACAAAATATTCAAGATGCGCAACACACGACGGCCCTTTTACTTAATCACTACAGACAACACGCACACTGTGGCACAACTTAACAACGAAGGCAGGTTCCTCTTTCACACCAAAGTGCTTTGGGAAAGGCACATAAACCAAAAGAGGATCATCCAGTGCCTCAGATGCCAACAATGGGGGCACGCCACCACTAATTGCCATCTTGCGCCAAAATGCCTAAAATGCGCACGAAACCACCTGACCAATACGTAGACAAAAACGAAGGACACACCCGCCGCGTGTGCAAACTGCGCTGGGGACCACCCAGCTAACAGTGTGACATGCCCAGTGTACAGGGCACGTATCGCAACCCTAGAACAACAGACAAACAAAAAACCAACACTTAAAAACAGACCTAACAAATACACTGGCAAGCCAGAACACAAAAAACTCCACTTCTTCCAACCCCTACGACAAAACAGTTACAAAACAAACAACAAAACTTCCCTTCGCTTCCAATACCCAAACGCCCCGCACAAACCCTTACGCAAACAAATACAAAACAAAAGGAAAACAACTTGGACGACGTGACGGACCTTTTTACTGAAATGAATCGACTTAACTCACTAATTAACCTGACAAACATGATACGTGCCCTGAGAGACCTCAACAACGCCCTCGAAAGTGCTAAAAATAAAAACGAACAATTTTCTGTTTCCATGAATTTTACCCAACATGTACACGAATACAACATCTAGAGACAAAACAACACTGAAAATCAGCTCATGGAACGCTAACGGAATCATGGGTAAGGTAGGGGAGCTTACGCATTACATGAACACACACAACATACACATCATGACACTTAATGAAACAAAACTTACACCCACACGTAAACTCAAAATACACACATACACAACGTACAGAGCTGATAGGCGACAGCAAGGCCCGGTTCCGGCTGGAGGCGTTGCAATATTAATAAAACAAAATGTCCCACACACACTTTTAAATTCAGCACACACTACACTAGAGACACTTAGCATAAAACTTACAGACAACACCATAATCACAGCAGCATACAATAGACCAGCAAACAACATAACAAACGCGGATCTAGCAACACTATTACACAAAACATAAACACTAGTGGTCGGGGACCTGAACATGAAACACACAAACTGGGACTGCAACAGAAGCAACACAAATGGCCACACACTCAACAGATACACAAACACACACGTCGCCATCATTATGCACCCTCATACACCGACACACTACCCAGAAAATGGATCAACGCCTACAACAATCGACCTCATTATAAATAAAAATGTCCCCTACATTACACCCCCTGAATCCCTCGCTGAACTCAGTTCAGATCATAATCCAATCATCTTCACCTTACACGGTAGGCAAATACACAACACAACAAAAATCATCGCATCATACAAATACACAGACTGGCAACACTTCCGCCACACACTAGACAAACACATCACAATAAACAACAACATAAACACAATACAAGAAATTGACACAGAAATACACAAACTAACACAGGCAATTAACAAAGCCAAACACAAACACTCACGCAACATAAAAACAAAAACACACAAACTAAACCTTCCACAAAACATTTTAGACACAATTACACAACGCAACACAGCAAGAAGGCAATGGCAGAGGACCCGCCTCCCCCAACACCGCCAACACCTCAACGCCTTTAACACACTTATTAAAAACCAAATTAGAATACAACAGAACACAACATGGTCCCTAAAACTCTCCAGTCTAAACCTTTTTGATAATTCCCTTTGGAAGCTCACCAAAAACCTCAAAAAACAATGCACCCCAATACCCACACTCACACTTACAAACGCAACCACAGCGGCTTCTGACCCAGAAAAGGCAGAAGCCATTGCTAATGAACTAGCGAACGTACACGTAATTGACACACCGCACACACAAACGCATGAGCAAATCCTGCAAGAGACACAACACTTTTTAAGCACAACACACCAAACAACACACACAATCCTCGCAAAACTCCTTACAAACCCTAGAGAACTCACCAACATAATCCGCACCCTGCCCAATCGCAAAGCTCCCGGACCAGACCGCATAGAAAACCTCACCTTAAAAAACCTATACCGAAAATCCATCGTACAATTAACGTACATCATAAATTCCATCATTAAACTTCACCATTTCCCAGCAGCATGGAAGAATGCCATAATCCACCCCATCTTAAAACCAAATAAAGATCCTCACCACCCCGGCAATTATAGACCAATTAGCCTCCTTAATACCCTCTCCAAACTGACCGAAAAGGTCATCCTTTCCCGGGTAGACGATATCGATACAGGACGAACATTACCCCCGACATCCAATTTGGATTTAGGGCTAGGCACATTACTGTACAGCAAGTATGCAGGATCGCAACCGATATCGCTACCCAATTTAACCAAAGTAAAGTTACGGTCATGGCACTGCTAGACATCGAAAAAGCTTTCGATAAGCTCTGGGTAGCAGGGCTCATGGCCAAATTAATCAATAACCATTTTCCACCAATCCTAATAAAACTTATCCACTCATATCTAACCAACAGATCCTTTCAAACCAAAATAAACAACTCTCTCTCAATCTCTAAACCCATAATGGCAGGAGTCCCCCAAGGCATCGTCCTTAGACCCAAATTATTTAACCTATACCTAAGCGATTTCCCCACTTTCCAAAACACGAATACGGCTCTGTACTCAGACGACACGGCCATCTACGCGCACTCGTTCAGTGCGCAGGTGGCCAACAAACAACTACAAATACACATAGATATACTACAACGCTACTGGGAGAAGTGGAAAATTAAAATCAACGCCACAAAAACTGAAACAATTGTCTTTTCACGCAAATTCACACTAAACAAAGTAATCACACCATTACAAATACACAAACAAAAAATAACGCCCACACACACGGTTAAATACCTAGGCACTCATTTATACCAAACACTAAGACATGGCCAACACATATCACACACAATTAAAAAAGCCCAACACGTAATCCGAAATCTCTATCCTCTCCTGGTTTAAAACAGTTCCCTCTCTATAAAAAACAAAATCCTCATGTACACCGCAATCATTTGCCCCATACTAACATAAGCAGCCCCAGTTTGGTGTAACGCTTCGACAACCGCACTAATACCATTGCAACGTCTCCAGAATAAATGCTTAAGACTGGCCACCAGCTCTGGACGATGCACAATACATAAAACAAATATCACAAAAATTTTATAAAACACAGTTAAACTCGAACACACTCACAATACACATCACAAAATTAAGACACGACAACACTACACATAGATTAAAGCATAAGCTCCCCTACCAGACACTACCCATATTTTCGGATAGCCTCCATGAGCCGAACACGTAACACAGACACACACAACAACAATGCAACACACAACACGCATCACTATACAACAATAGAGTCAACCACAGATACAGAACATTTCGCATAAATTTAATGTCCATAGAATCATCAGTATTGTTAAATTTTAAATTAGTTAAGTTAGTTTATAAGTTTTATTTAAAATGCCATGCATTTAAATGGGTTTTTGTTCCCCCTTTTCCCATAAAACACAATCCTAACACGAATATAATGTAAATCAAAATGTAACAGACAATAACACAATGTTTTAAGCACACAACGCAATATACACTCATACACAGATATACACTCCCTTTTGTGAGTAGGAGCTCTGATAAAACCAATCATGTGTTTCCATATTATTTAATATTAAATAATATTGTATAAATAAAAATAAATAAAAGAATTTCAAAATGAAAATGAAATGGTTCTCGTCTGATCACCGAAGATAAGCGACGCCGGACGTTGTCAGTACTTGAATGGGTGACCGCCTGAGAACACAACGTGTCGTTGTATTTTCTTTCTGCACACCTTACATCTGTCGGACTCGATAAGCTTGCGTATGCAATCAATCTGCAACTGCCAGACTTAAAAATATTTAAGCAAGCAATTGTAGAAAATCTCAACTTTGTTTGGCATTGAGTTGCATCACCAAACACCTCGTACGAAGCTATAAATGATATATACTGCGTCCGGTTATCGTTAATTTCCTTTATCAAGGCACTTGTGAAAGATATACGAACGTATGATTAACCATAGACGCTCAGCTGGTTTCTGTAGTCTGGTCTGAATCTGTCCAGAATTGATATAGGCTGTATCCTCACCTAACTGCGCTATTCCCATTGCAAACGCTATTTGATGTAAGTACATAAATAAACATTTACCACTTTAGTGTCATAAATGAGTAGCAGCCATGTTTGAATGTTGGAAACTTCAAACAGACAACAACAGATGTCGTTGGACCACTAGAGTTAATCGACGCCTACCTTTGATAGGACTTGGATGGGTGACCGCCTTAAGAATACTTTTTTTGTTCCCAGAACCACAGCACAAGCTCACCAACTCGAACTAGCCACCCAGGACTTTAGCACCGAAACCAAGCCCCAAGAAGGCCGAACCTGAAGAAGACCCCCACCGGGGCCACACTTATGTCCGTCCTCAAACCTTACTGCGCCCAGGATAAAGGTGAGCGACCTTTTTAAAAACAAACCGTTCCAAATACAAAAACCAAACTCCAACGAAACAGGAAACGCTGAGGAATATAGGCTTCCACATAAAATAGCCAGACGACCCACTAACCCCTCTAAACACCCAACAACCACAAAAAACAAATTTCAACCGCTCACAGACAACGACGACACAGACTCGGACGAAGAAAATCCCCCCAAAGAGACACAAGCCAAACGACAAAGACCTCCTTCTCCAATAATCATCCCAACAATCCCAAACAACGTAAACAAACTGACGAAATACATCGAGACGTTCGCAAAAAAAGGATATCACCTGAAATTCACAACTAACAACACGAACGTATACATGACGAGCGAACAAGACACAAGCACTCATACAGGACATGAACTTAGACCAAGACTTGCACTACTACACATATGCAAACAAGCAAGAAAAAACGCACGCATTTGTGCTGCGGGGACTCGATAACGCGCCCAAGCCGGAAGAACTCAGAGTCGAGCTCAAGGCTCGAGGAATCGAAGCCTTCAAAATATTCCG
Organism: Nebria brevicollis; assembly: GCA_944738965.1. Classification (NCBI taxonomy): domain Eukaryota; kingdom Metazoa; phylum Arthropoda; class Insecta; order Coleoptera; family Carabidae; genus Nebria; species Nebria brevicollis. The sequence continues at coordinate 15,621,398 of OX122900.1, read as the reverse complement.
GCTAAAAAATACCAAAAGGCTGCTATACCTTATCACCACCAGCAGCATGCACACAGTAAAATCACTAAATGCAAGCGTAGAGACAAAATACATTTTTCACATAAAAACAGAATGGGAGAGGCACATCAACGTCAAAATAATAATTCAATGCCATCGATGCCAGCAGTGGGGACATGCCACTAGTAACTGCAGGCTCCCCGCCCGCTACGTCAAATGTGCGCAGGGTCACCTCACCCACACGTGTACCAAAACCCCGGACACGCCCGCCACGTGCGCCAATTGCAACGGCGCACACCCGGCGAACTATGTAGAGTGCCCTGCGTACAAAAATAAACTGAGGCAGGCGGAGGCAAACAAACCGGCACCCCCTGCTAGGTACACCGATGCGCCTCTCCCATCTGTAAACAGATGGAACACGCAAACCAAGCGTACAACAACACGGCCAACGCTATTGACCGAAAGGCAATTCCCCGCTCTGCCACAATGCCAACAACAGAAACAACCACAACCACATAGACAACAACAACAACAACAAGAACCACAAACACAGCGACAACAACAACAACAACAACCACATCCACATCAACAACCACAACAACAACAACAACAATCACAACAACAACAACGACAACAACAACAAACGCAGGAACCAGACACAGACAACATCACAGAACTCTTCACGGAAATGGACAAACTCAACAATACGATAAACATTGACAACATGCTCAGGGCGATTAAGGAACTAAACATCGCTCTTTCAAAGGCAAAAAACAAATCAGAGCATTTCACTATATTCATAACGTTCGCCAAAAATGTCCACGCATACAACATTTAGGTACAACCACACACTAAACATATGTTCGTGGAACTCAAACGGTATAATGGGTAAGGTAGGCGAGCTTACACATTTCCTCAAAACACGCAACATACACATCTGCCTAATTAACGAAACTAAACTCAAAAATGCACAAAAATATAAGACACACACATACACAACGTACAGATCTGACAGGCCGAACCAGGGTCGGTTGCCCTCTGGAGGCGTTGATATCCTGGTTAAAAACAACGTCTCACACAAACTTATACCCACCCCAAAAACTACACTAGAAACACTTAGCATCAAACCTACCGACAACACAGTAATTCACGCAGCATACAACAATCCAAGAAACAACATCTCACAAACAGACCTCACCACACTGCTACACAAAAATAAGACTTTAATAGTGGGTGACCTAAACGCAAGGCACGCAAACTGGGACTGCAACACAAATAACACAAATGGCCTTACACTACACTCATACGCAGACTCACACGTCGCCATCATAATGTACCCTGACACCGCGACACATTACCCCGAGAATGGAAGTACGCCCACCACTATAGACCTCATAATAAACAAAAACGTCCGAAACATAACCCAACCCATATCACTCCCCAAGCTTAGCTCAGATCATAATCCCATCATATTTCATCTTACAAACCACAACATAGAAAGCGACCGAAAAACCATCACTTCATACAAACACACAAACTGGGCGTACTTCCGTAAATAATTTGACACGATCATCCCCATAAACAACAAGATTTTAAGCACACAAGACATCGATACACAAGTAGAATCATACACAAAAGCTCTGCAATACGCAAAAGCCAAACACACACACAACATCAGGATCAACACACATAAATTAAACCTACCAACACACATCACACAACTAATTACAGAACGCAACCACACCCGAAGACTATGGCAGAGGACCCGCCAAGTACCCTATAGAACTCACCTCGCCCATCTCAATACAATCATTAAAACAGAAATAAAAACACACAAAAACAACACATGGGCCCAAAAACTCGCCGCACTCAACCCCTTCGACAACACCCTCTGGCAGCTAACTAAAACACTCAAAAAACCCTACACTCGCATGCCGACACTCAGTCACCAAAATCATACAGCAACATCAGACGCGGAAAAAACAGAACTCATTGCACAAATCTTTGAACACATACACGTTACACTCACCCCCCACACAAGATAAAATCACCACCGAAACCTTACACTATCTAAATTCGACACATAACACTGAAACAAAGACGCTCGCCAGACTTCTCACAACCCCCTCCGAAATAACCAAAATTATAAAATCTCTTCCAAATCGCAAAGCACCCGGACCAGACCAAATAGAGAATCTTATCCCCAAGAACCTATCTCGCAAATCCATCGTTCAACTCCACTATATAATTAATGCAATTATTAAACTTCAACACTTCCCAGCTGCATGGAAGTCTGCCATAGTGCATCCTATCCCTAAGGCTAACAAAGAACCGCGATCCCCCACTAGTTACCGCCCCATTTGCCTCCTCAACACTTTATCCAAATTGACCGAAAAAGTCATTTATTTCAAGTTATTTAGTTATTTGTTTATTTAGTTATTTAGTTAGTTAGTTGTTTAGTTATTTAGTTATTTAGTTATATAGTTATTTAGTTATTTAGTTATTTAGTTATTTAGTTATTTAGTTATTTAGTTATTTAGTTATTTAGTTATTTAGTTATTTAGTTATTTAGTTATTTAGTTATTTAGTTATTTAGTTATTTAGTTATTTAGTTATTTAGTTATTTAGTTATTTAGTTATTTAGTTATTTAGTTATTTAGTTATTTAGTTATTTAGTTATTTAGTTATTTAGTTATTTAGTTATTTAGTTATTTAGTTATTTAGTTATTTAGTTATTTAGTTATTTAGTTATTTAGTTATTTAGTTATTTAGTTATTTAGTTATTTAGTTATTTAGTTATTTAGTTATTTAGTTATTTAGTTATTTAGTTATTTAGTTATTTAGTTATTTAGTTATTTAGTTATTTAGTTATTTAGTTATTTAGTTATTTAGTTATTTAGTTATTTAGTTATTTAGTTATTTAGTTATTTAGTTATTTAGTTATTTAGTTATTTAGTTATTTAGTTATTTAGTTATTTAGTTATTTAGTTATTTAGTTATTTAGTTATTTAGTTATTTAGTTATTTAGTTATTTAGTTATTTAGTTATTTAGTTATTTAGTTATTTAGTTATTTAGTTATTTAGTTATTTAGTTATTTAGTTATTTAGTTATTTAGTTATTTAGTTATTTAGTTATTTAGTTATTTAGTTATTTAGTTATTTAGTTATTTAGTTATTTAGTTATTTAGTTATTTAGTTATTATTTAGTTATTTAGTTATTTAGTTATTTAGTTATTTAGTTATTTAGTTATTTAGTTATTTAGTTTATTTAGTTATTTAGTTATTTAGTTATTTAGTTATTTAGTTATTTAGTTATTTAGTTATTTAGTTATTTAGTTTTATTTAGTTATTTAGTTATTTAGTTATTTAGTTATTTAGTTATTTAGTTATTTAGTTATTTAGTTATTTAGTTATTTAGTTATTTAGTTATTTAGTTATTTAGTTATTTAGTTTATTTAGTTATTTAGTTATTTAGTTATTAGTTATTAGTATTTAGTTATTTAGTTATTAGTTATTTAGTTATTTAGTTATTTAGTTATTTTAGTTATTTAGTTATTTAGTTATTTTAGTTATTTAGTTATTTAGTTATTTAGTTATTTAGTTATTTAGTTATTTAGTTATTTAGTTATTTAGTTATTTAGTTATTTAGTTATTAGTTATTAGTTATTTAGTTATTTAGTTATTTTAGTTATTTAGTTATTTAGTTATTTAGTTATTTTAGTTATTTATTAGTTATTTAGTTATTTAGTTATTTAGTTATTAGTTATTTAGTTATTTAGTTATTTAGTTATTTAGTTATTAGTTATTTTAGTTATTTAGTTATTTAGTTATTTAGTTATTTAGTTATTTAGTTATTTAGTTATTTAGTTATTTAGTTATTTAGTTATTTAGTTATTTAGTTATTTAGTTATTTAGTTATTTAGTTATTTAGTTATTTTAGTTATTTAGTTATTTAGTTATTTAGTTATTTAGTTATTTAGTTATTTAGTTATTTAGTTATTTAGTATTTAGTTATTTAGTTATTTAGTTATTTAGTTATTTAGTTATTTAGTTATTTAGTTATTTAGTTATTTAGTTTATTTAGTTTATTTAGTTATTTAGTTATTTAGTTATTTAGTTATTTAGTTATTTAGTTATTTAGTTATTAGTTATTTTAGTTATTTAGTTATTTTTATTTAGTTATTTAGTTATATTAGTTATTTAGTTATTTAGTTATTTAGTTATTTAGTTATTTAGTTATTTAGTTATTTAGTTATTTAGTT
>OX122900.1:15565390-15616939 GCA_944738965.1 Nebria brevicollis | reverse complement strand
AATATGATTATATTCGGTGTGGCGACCGCCATTTTATTTTTATGATATAGTTGATGTACAAAATTAAGTTGTACATGTTTAGCCCAAATTGCAAAAGCTTGTTTTGCAATATTGAATAGATGATTATTTCCATTAATGAAATCCCAAGTTACAGTTGTTAAATTTCAAGAATGTGGCAAGAGGTTATAATTTAAAACATCAGCTACACCACATCTTCGACTTTTCATTAATTGTGTTGTTTGCGTTAAATTATCATATGGTAAATTATAATAATCTTGAAATAATTTTAGCGCATTTAAATATTTCACAGCATTCTCATTTATGTTAATTCATTCATTTTCTTCAGTTTTTATATACCCATATGTATCTAGGTAAGCCAGAGTATCTTTATAATTGAATGCATTTGCAAAACTAAAGCATAATATCAGGAATACAATCATGACTGATTAATTACAATTCTACATGTAAACTAAACCGAAAAAATAATAACTCACCAATATATTGTAGTTTACTGCATTGTAAGAAATTAATTTATATCTTGTAGGAAATCATATAATTCAATATTCTCTAATTCATGTTGAAGAACTTCAATTGTTTTTTTTGTTATCATTATAATTTCTACAAATTTCCATTCCTTTAGAATAACGTTTAGACATATCATTTAGAACATCTTCTAATAGCCCAAACTTATTATCATATATTATAATATGTTCAACATCTCACATTAATATATCAAATTTATGAAAAATATTATTAACAGCACTTTTTAAATCTACACTTTTGGGTATAGCTTCAAATGCATTCGCTACCCACATGATAAAGTAGTAATCAATACTAAAGAAAGAAAGAAAAAAAATGTTAATTGCTAAAAAAATTTATTTTTTATTTTTGGTGGGGAGGGTTCGTTTATAAGTGGAGATAAAGTTAAATACATAATTATTTACTAGTGAGTCTTATAGATAGGAGGTAAGTTAAAACTTATATAATCCATTATTCATTTATAACTTAATTATGAATTTATGTTTAGAATAATGATTAAAGCTAGGAAACGTAAAATGTTAGATAAAGATGGTATTGCAAAAAAAAAATTAATTTGGAAAATAAAGAAAACATTCTACCAGAAGCCATTCTTTCAAAACCAAACGCAACTACAATAATCAACCCAACCGATCTAGATGTTATAGTTGCAAATGTATTCAATCCACCACCACCACCATCCATCGTTGACCTAGATAATTATCAACATTATCATGAAGATGGAAAAAGACTATTGTTGGAATACAGGTATCCATTAAACCAAAGTCTAAGTAGATGGATATCAATTGGTATTGACCCTAAGCAAAATTTTGAAGTTGTTGTAATAATATCTAATTTAAGATCGTTAGATGGTATACAATTTAAGCTATCTGATTGGTATGAATTTTTACAATGTCGTGATATAATCATGAATTTTTTGGATGGAAAAAGTAATGTAGAATATCAAAATTTACGAGATCATAAATTATATTATCATGTGATAAATGAAGTAAAAGTTAAATCGATTGAATGGAAGAAGAGAGAAATATGTTTAGCTACACAATCACTTACAAAATTATTTGAATTAGAATTTATTATAGACTATTATTTAAAAATGTTAATTTCTTTAAATTTTACACAGTTTCACAATGATATCATATCAAAATCGATTATGTTTGGTGATAATATTATTGATAATATAAAGTATTTATAAAATGTTGAAAACCATTTATGTTATTTGGCAATGCAAGAGCTCTTAAACATGTATCCAGATATAATTCTAGAAAATACATTATTATATTATTAATAATTTTTAGGTTAAGAAGAGAGGTATATTTATACAAATTGTAAAAGTTGAAGTATGATATAAAGTTATACAAGGATATGAAATTTATAATAAACAATTTATTAGTAGGGTAAAACGACCAGTTTTGGCACAGTTAAGAAATTCTCTACTCTTTTGAGGATTAAAAAAAATATGGATAATATATTTATATAATAATTGAAAATTTTTAAAGTTTAAGTGTTTTATAAACTAAAAAAAAAATTAAATTGTTTATTGATGTTTTAGGTAATTTTGTTCACAATTTATAATTCGATGTTAAAATGCCAGTTTTGGCACGGTGGTTGCCTTTAAGAGCACAGTCCTTTCTAGTAATAGCACGGCAAATTATATTTTTTGTTAAATGAACTAGGTAAATCAATAAATAAATAAGTTCTATTATAAATTTAATTTTGATTAAATATGGTTTATAAATTTACATATTTTAGCTAGTCTTTATAAAAGAACACTTACAATAGCTGTTTTCTAAAGTTTTAAATTACATAGGTAGTATATATATCTAAAGCTAAATTATTATAAAATTATAATTAATATAAACAATGAAAAGTTTAATTCCTTCTTTTTATATTTTTAGAAAAGAATTTTATTTCAGCTTGTAATTTTTTTTGCCGTTCAGATAAAAGTTTTTTTTGCACTTTAATATCAGCTAGTTTTTTATCTGCTTCTTCTTTTACTTTTTGAACTTCTAACTTTTTTCTTTTATTTTCTTCTTTGGCTAATTCTGCTTGTTTTTTTTTCAATTTCATCTTTCAATATCCGTCTACCTTCTTCAGATACCAAAACTGGAGAAGAATAGGCAAGCTGTCTCTTAGCAGATGTTTTCCTTTTTTTTACTGCCTTAACGAGTGGTTTACGTTTTTTAAACGCTTGTGAGAAAGGTGAAGTTTTTGATGTAACAAGATTCTGGTCATCTTTTATTACATTTGAGCTATTGCCTGTATTAACATTTTCTTCTATTGGTGATGATAAAATTTTAAAATTTTCATTATTATTTAAAGAAAGATTCTCTTTATTATTATTTAAATTAGCATCTGCAGATTCATTATTTATTGCTTGAGAATTGCTTATCAAAGATGTTTGTACTATACTTTTAATTTTAGGAACATATTTAAGTTTTAGCACTGTTATTGCTTCTTTCTCTTGTCCACTGCATAACTGGTAAACATTTTTAGTACCTTTTTTTGCCAGTACCATACCCAATTTTGGATTCAAACAAAATGCTGATTCATCGAGGTTGAATACTCGTGATGCATCAATATCAATTAGATTGTTTTTTGTTAAATATGATTCTACAAGCTGGAACCAATGTCTGATTTGCTCCTCAGTTACATAAGCTCTTGCCTTACTGAAATTTTCAGTACATCTTTTGGTTAATCTGTCTTTATGCCTCTCTAAAAACAAAGAAAACCACTTGCTCCCTGGACGATTTTTAATGAAAATGGTTTTCCTATTTGATACAACCATTAGCTCCTGTACACTGTCTAATAGCTGTTTTTTGTCGCCACAAGCAATTATCCATTCGACTATTCTATTTTCTTCTTCATATGAACAAACTGTTGTAGGGCCTCTTTTTGCAATTATTGGAGTCTTGTTATGATACTTTGCAAATAGTGTACTGGGTGGTATGCCATATTTTACTTTTGCTGCTCTGAAACTAATTTTTTTCTCTTTTATCTCTTCTAAAGCTTTCATTAAATTTTCAAGCGTATATGATGTTTTGGTCCTAGTTCTTAATTTTTTTTATTTCTTTTTGCCCTTTTTAATATCGGTGTTATTTTTTTCACCAGTTTTCACTAAAATAAAAAAAATTTATTCAAATGAATACAAAAATAAATTAAAGGGGTTATGTTTTCGATTTTTACTTTTTATGAGATAAACAATAAAGTTTCAGTATAGGTATAATGTAAATAATATATGTAAACTGATACATACTTTTTAAAGAATTATATATGTGCAGATAAAATTCGTTTTGATATAAAATATGTATAAACATTAATAAACTCGCTTGCTTAGGTACCGTTCCATTTATAGCAGCGGCTGCCAATAGAAAAGCGCTGTAAGCATAAAGTGTTTCTATAATTGGCGCGCTCTTCAAATTTCATACCAATTAAAAAACACGTGTTTTTAGTATTAAAAAATAAAAAAAAGTCAATATTCAACATTCGAAATGTTTCGATGAACTATTCATTTAGTTTATTTAACCAGGTACATATTAAAAAATACGTTTTTCTAGTAATTATGATTGTAATTGCTTAAGCTATGGTAACCGTAAACTAACTAGAAATGGCTGTGAAAAGTACAATTTTGATATCGCTAAACAATATTCGTTTTTTTTTTAATTAATAATTTTAAAATGGACGTTCTAAAGGTATTTTCTTGTTTAAAATTATATATAAATATTTAAATCATTGTTATACCTACGCATTTGCACAATTTTAAACGTATAAAACCAAGTTTTTGATACCTGTGCCATTACTAGCGATGTGCCAAAACTGGTCGTTTTACGGGTAAAACGACCAGTTTTGGCACAGTTAAGAAAATTCTCTACTCTTTTGAGGATTAAAAAAAATCTGGATAATATATTTATATAATAATTGAAAATTTTTAAAGTTTAAGTGTTTTATAAAGTAAAAAAAAAAATTAAATTGTTTATTGATGTTTTAGGTAATTTTGTTCACAATTTATAATTCGATGTTAAAATGCCAGTTTAAGCACGGTGGTTGCCTTTAAGAGAACAGTCCTTTCTAGTATTAGCACGGCAAATATAGTTATAAATTTATATATTTTAGCTTGGATTTCCTAAAATTTAGGTATATATTTATAAAAAAACACTTGCAGTAGCTTTATTTTATAAATTTTTAAATTATGGAGGTAGGTACTATACCGAACTAAAGCTAAATTTCATATTTATAAAGTTCTAAATTATAAATGTAGACAACAATATTATTCTTTATCTATAATGCAAATGATATTTTAATTAAATAATAATTTTTAATCGAAATATTAAAATTACTTATAAATAAATATAAATTTTTAATACTTTTCTTGCATTAAAATTTTGTGAACAATGAAAAATTGAAATCTTTTCTAGTTTTATTTTTTTAGATAAGAATACTTTTCATCTTGTAATTTCAGATAAAAGTATTTTTTCAAGTGTACCGGGTGGGGCAAAACGACCTCCCTAGTTTTGCAAGTGAATTAAAGAAAAAGGAGTCGAGATACAAAAAATTTATTTCAATAAAATAAAGTAGTTACATGGCCAGTTTTATCTTATGTAGTTTTAAAAATCATATCGGCCAAGTGTTGTCCTTCATTGTCTACACACTGCTGCAAGCGACTTTTGAAGTTTTGCATAACCCTTTCAAGCATTTCTTCAGGTATACGGCGAATTTCCGTGCGGATTGTCTCCTCTCAGGGAGACAAAGCACGCGGGGAACATTTCCTTCAAAACCAGCATTGATGCCCGCGCTGTGTGGGCTGTGGCTTCCCCCCCGTCCTGCTGAAACCAGACATTCTCGAGACCAAGTTCTTTAAGAGCAGGGGCAAAAAAATTCTGGAGCATGTTCACATAGCGCCCAGAATTGACGGTAACTGCCCGATTTCTTTCCTGTAGTAAAAGTAAGGCCCGATAATCCCTATTCGGGAAACTGCGCACCAAACTGTGACACGATCACTATGCAGAGGCTTCTCGTGGATCACCCTCAGATTGTTTTCGCACCAATATCGAAAATTTTGTTTATTTACACCGCCAGAAAGATGGAAATGTGCTGGGCGGCGATTACAGAGTCCTTTTCGCGTATGTATGCTTCCACGGCAAAAGCGCGCAGCTCGTTCGTCCACATTGTGTTTACGACTGAATCCTTTTGTAACACATACACACGGCATTTCTTTCTGCCGCCATTCACGCCATTCCTACCCTGTTACGACCTCTGCTAGCTTCACAATTCTCTGTTGAAACTAGGGAGGTTGTTTTGCCCCACCTGTATAAGAGGTTTTGGTTCTAATTCTTGATTTTTCACATTTCTTTTTACCCTTTTTATTAACGGTGTCATTGTTTTTACCAGTTTTCACTAAAATAAAAATAATTTATTCAAACGAATTCAAAAATAAATTAAATAGGTCATGTTTTAGATTTTTATTTTCTTATGAGATAAACAATAAAATTTCAGTGTACGTATAATGTAAATAATAACTGATACATACCTTTTAAAGAATTATTTATCTAAAACCATAAAGAAAAAATAGACCCTTTAAATAAATCAGGTGTATATAAATTAAACTGTGAGCAGTGTAATAGTGTATATATAGGTCAGACAGGACGAAATTTCCACACGAGATTCCAAGAACACATTCGGTCCTACAACAATAATAAGACGGACTCAACCTTCGCGAACCACTTACTAGCTACGGGACACCAAGTTACTCCTTTAAACAAGCCGACGATTTTACATGTTGCAGAAAAAGGATTTAAATTAAACTTACTAGAAACTGTGGAAATATACAAAGCTCTGAAGAATCCATCTGTAGTCTGTCTTAATGAACAAACGGACTTATACAAATCCCCACTCATTCAACCATTAATGTTACCCTAGCACATAATTCTTATGTTTACGTATGTATAAATAGTTTTAATTTTAAAATTTTTGTATTAGTCTGATGATGCCACAGTGTGGTGAAACTAGTCACTAAGTGTATATAACAAATAAAGTGAAACTAAAAACATAGTAATTGTTCTAATTTTATTAATTATTTATCTGTAGTTAAAATTTGTTCTTGTTATAAGAAATATGTAAAAACATTAATATTCTAACCTCACTTGCTTACTGTCAGAGAGTCTCTGTTTACTATTTTATTTATAGCAGCGGCCGCTCAATAGAAAAGTGCTGTAAGCATAAAGTGTTTTTTTATTGGTGGCTCTTCCAAATTTCATACCAATTAAAGAACACGTGTTTTTAATATTAAAAAATAAAAAAAAGTCAATATTCAACATTTGAAATGTTTCGATGAACTATTCATTTAGTTTATTTAACCAGGTACATATTAAAAAAATACGTTTTTCTAGTAAATATGATTGTAATTGCTTAAGTTATAGTAACCGTAAACTAACTAGAAATGGCTGTGAAAAGTACAATTTTGATATCGCTAAACAATATTCGTTTTTTTTTTTAATTAATAATTTTAAAAAGGACGTTCTAAAGGTTTTTTCTTGTTTAAAACTATATATAAATATTTAAATCGTTGTTATACCTACGCATTTGCACAGTTTTAAACGTATAAAACCAAGTTTTTGATACCTGTGCCATTACTAGCGATGTGCCAAAACTGGTCGTTTTACCCTATTAAAAATGTAACAATGTGTAATCTTATATACCGGATATAATATTTGTGGTATTTGGTTTACGTAAATATTAGATATGTAATTTATAATAAAAAATGTGTAATCTTTTATACCGGATATAGTATTTGTGGTATTTGTCATATATAAATATTTAATTTACATCAAATTTAGTTATTGTGAAAATGTCAAATGACATAGTTTATTTATTGAATCTGGAGGCTTCAGTCTTAAATGTTGTGAAAAAGTATTATACACTAAAAAATAAAGGAGCCTTTATCCCACTCTCTGATTTGAAAATTGAAGAAATTGAAGTACTCCCAAAAGAATTTGTGTTAAGAACATGTGGTCAAATTAGTTTTGCTTGGGATAAATTACCAAAAAAATGGCAAACGGATTCTGAATTCAAGAAGTATGAACGATGCACTAAACATCCAGATAACAGAGTAGTCCGGTGTGATCACATAACAGATTGTTTACTAGTTAAAAATTGTCCATTGTGTATTTTTGATTATTTTAAAGAAGAATCTAATAGATTGTTAACTTTTGAGAAATGGAATAATGTATTCATTAAAGCAGAAGATTTAGAAAAAGCTGGATTTTATTATATTAATTACAAAGATGTTGTTCGTTGTGCTTTTTGCAATATTGAATTATATTATTTCGTAGAAGGTGATGATGCTATAACCGAACATAAACGTTGGTCAGAAAAATGTTCTTTTATTAATAAGATTTAAAATGTTGTAGATGTAAAATTGTTATTTATTTTTGTGTATAATATAATTTATGGAATATTAAATAAGTATACAGAAATTTTTTTTTAAAATGTGTTTTATTTTTTCATATTTTTTTAATTTAATTACAATATTTTAATATATGATTATTATCATTATCTAACCTCTTTTTTATTTTATTTACATTACTAAGTGCACATATATATGGTGCAGAATGTGCAAAACAAGTTTGATGTGTGAAACATTTTTTAATTGACTCATATTCTTCTAAATCACATATTTCGGCAGCTAAACCATACCAGTTCAAGAACTCTTTCTTTTATAATCCTTTCACATTAATTTTCACTGCTGGTTGGAGAATTTTCTTAATTATATTATACATCTGTTCATATGGAATGTATCCATCACTCCATTTGAGACCATGATGATTCTTATGTAACCAAATAGCTTGTTTCTTGTACTTTCGCTCTAATTCACTCCAAGGAAATGGTGGCTTGAACAGAAAGTGTTGTAATTTACTCCCATCTCGAGATAGAATCACTACTTCTTTCGGTACCAAATCATAGCAGTAGGCAGTAAATCCTTTTATATCTACGATGAGCTCCATGGTTAAACTAACGCTTATCAGCGATAAGTTCCAAGGTTAGACTAACGTTTTAACATCGCCTGACATCGGATTATATTCAATGATACGATCATGTAAAATTAAACAGTATGCAGTCGTATTGGTTGGAAATTTTTCACTTGATTCAAATTCAAGCCTAATATCTACAGATGCTGATTTTAACGATTCATTTTGATGTGAGCAATCAATTACAGCCAGCGGTGCATAATCTTTGAAATCATGTTTTTAAAGTAATGAGCCTGTATCACGACCATAATAAGAATTTTGAAATTTTGTGTACATTTCATACAATAATGCATATTGGTTATTTTCAAAATTTAAATTATCATATGGATAGCACACAGAATTCAAATATACTTTTACATTTGTTAATTTACAATGATCGAAAACACTAGCATTTTTATTTATTTTATTTTTTCTATCCGATTGAAAACCTAGAATAACATAACGCGGTTTTTCCAATTGAGTAGAAGTTTTAACAGGCCATGTTTGCTTCATTGTTGTAGGTAATAATGGATATTCGTAGAGATCCCAGCTTCTAAATGCAATAGATAACGTCTTATTACTTTCAATCATTTTCAATAAATTCAGTTTTTCTTTATCAGCAACAAAAATATGTGGCACTCGCCATTGAATTTTTGATAGATTAAATTTCAATTCAGTTGAACTTGTGTATGCATTGTTATCACTACGAGCTCGAATTAAAACTAATTCTTGCTTAACATTTACAATTATTCTTTTGTAATCTTCAGCAAATCCTAATAGTGATTTCAATGGTATGCAAACGTTAAAATAACCTTCACTATTCACAATATTTACATTTAAACCCCATCCTGCATTTTCTAAAGCACAACTTTCAGAATCGCTTAGAGAAATATATGATTTCATTGTACTACAAATCCCCACTGATTTATTTTTCTCAACTTCTACACCATTCAATGCATATCTAATCTCATCAAAAAGATAAGAAATGCCATTATTTGTAATTTTGGTATCATCTGGAGCAGCACTACCATCATTTTTTGTTAATTTTCCTTCAATATACAAAAAACTTTCACTAGGTAATGTATATATATCCTGTCGTTGTATTGGTATCCGAATTTCATCACTATTGTTGAATGTTGATGCCACATATGACTGATGACTATGTACCTCAATACGTGCTATTGTATTATCAAATACAATATTGGAATAAATATTTAATACATCACTCATCTTTTTTTCTTTATTATAAACCCTTGTGATATTAAAAATGTTAAATTTTCTTGTGTTAATTCTTTCACTGTTGATACAGAAGTGGTAATGCTTTTCTTAGCTGTTATATTTTTGTAACAAATTCCCATGTTCTTTCAAGTGAAGTCTGATAGTAATCGTTTCACCTCTAAAATTCACTAAACACCCGTCTTGATCAACAATCGTTAGTGTAATGTTACTTATTGTATGAGTGTTGACAGGTAAATAAATTACATTAGATTGCACTTCAACGATTTTATATCCAAGAGGAACCATTGGATAAAACTCATGTATTGTATGTACATGCTTATCGTTTTTATATGCTCCTGTTACTATGTTACATTCTATGAGAAGAGTATTTACTTTTAAAATATTAACTGGTAAATCAGATTCATGTAATATATGTGGTTCTAGTACACGTTCTTTAAATCCTAATAATGAACCAATATTATTAGGCTTAGTAAAGTCAATTTGTAGGGTGCTTTTTATCTCACATTTTAATGTATTGTTGTTTGGACGTACAGTTATATAATTTCTTACATTACTCTCTTTCTCAATTCTATTATTATACATAAAAGAAAAATCTTCTGCATTAGGATCTCCTAATATCTGTTTTAAATATTGATCGATATCATCAATTTCATATGAACCTACTGGAATAGTTAATTCCTTATCCCCATAGTAAAATTTAATATTAGATGCATCTATGTTTGGAATAGAATTGTATGTGTGAAAATCAATTAAACCAATTACATCCTCACCAATTAAATCAATCGGTGGAAAAAAATCAGTACATAATTCAGATGTATTACCAGTTAGTGTTAACGTCAAAGGCATGATAAAAACTGGTATTAGTTAGATTCGTTCTGTTTATTTATAAGAAATTTCAAACATAAATGACCACAATTATAAGAATTAAATTTTTGTAATTGTTTATGATTGTAATTTATTTTAATATTTTTACCAAAATAATTTATAAGCTCCAAAGGAGGTTGTAAATTTCCAAAACTATCAAAATATGAAACTATATTATAACGTTTCTTATAAGCTACCCAATGACTTCCCAATCCATGTTTGTCATCAAGATTTATTATAGCACACTCATTGATTTTAGGTTTAGATGGTAGGGCGTTACGCATAAACACACCGCGAAAATATGGTAGTCTGCATGTGATTTGTTTCAACTCAACATCGCTTAACGCCCTTTTCGGCAGTTTTTTAAGGATAAACCTCGTCCATTTTGATATGGTTTTAAATGTAACCCTCAACCTAATGCTTTCTTGGTGCCATAAGCTGCGGCACCACTTACAGCCCCTGTTATTAATGCTTTACCTATAAGCGGTAATAGCAATGGTACAAATCCTCCAACCTTAGGTGTTGGAATTACCCGGGGTTTATGTTTGCGTTTTTGTTTGCGAGATTTTTTATGACCCATTCCAAATTTTCGTTTTGCTTTCATAATGTTTGTAACTGTCCAAGCTGTTGCTTTTTCTCCAAAAGATGCGTCTTTAGACTTAACCCGATTCCACGCTTTTTCTTGTAATACTTTGTCTGCCTCGTGCCTTTTTGATAAATCACTCGATTTTAAATATTCAATATCGTGTTGTTTGCATGCAACGTCTAATTGATTTATACCAGGATCACCTCGGTTTAATCGTGCTTTTAAATGAGTTCCAGGACCACAATATGGATATCCAGGTATATGTAATTCAACAGGTAATGAATTTATAGCACTGTTAATAAGACCATCTCCATGAACTAACATTAGTAAACTGATAACTATAAATAGTGGTACAAACATTAAATAGGTATAGTAACATAATGAAATTTATAAAGCAACAACAAAAGCTACAAGTTAAAAACTTTGATATAACAACTGATATTAAATTTAAAAGACATGGTGACTTATTCCCCAACAGTATAAGATGTCTTATTTGTGGACCTTCAAATTGTGGGAAAACAAATGTTATGCTTGGTTTGTTAACATATCGAAATGGATAAATATTTGCAAATGTGTATGTATATTCTAAATCTCTTCATCAACCAAAATATCAGTTTCTAGAAAAATGTCTATCAAGAGTAAAAGGAATGGGTTATTTACCTTACAATGAAAATACTGAGATTGTTAAACCACAAGATGCAAGATCCAATTCAATATTTGTATTCGATGATGTAGCCTGTGATAAACAGGATTGTATCCGTAGTTATTTCAGTATGGGGAGACACTCACAAGTTGATTCAATTTATTTATGTCAAACTTACGCTCGTATACCTAAACATCTCATAAGAGATAATGCAAATTTAATAGTGTTATTTAAACAAGATGATATGAACCTTAAACATGTGTACAATGATCATGTAAACACTGATATGTCATTTACCAAGTTTAAAGTGTTTTGCGCGAATTGTTGGAAGGATAAATATGGATTTGTAGTGATAAATAAAGACTCTGATACAGGTCGTTATCGAAAAGGTTTTGATAATTATTTAACATGGACATCTTAGAGGTTATATGTGATTGTATTGCAATCATGATGATTTTAATAATAATACTAATACTAATATATCAATATATACTAGACATTTGAAGACTGGAAACAAATCTATTCAATTCTGTTATAAATGTTTATGTTAGCTATAACAAACGTGTTGAAACCTGTTACAAACTTCAACATCAGCATCAGAGTTGTTAAAGAGAATTAAAATGAATAAGATGGAGAAAGAAACATTGAAAGAAATAGTGCAAGTTATTGATGTTATACGTAAGAAGTATAAATCACTTAAACGTGGGCATGCAGATGCAGAGGAATTATTGCAGAAAACTTTTAAACCTTTAACATTACCTCTAAAAGAAATAGTTGCAAATACAACAACACAATTAAAGAAAATTAAAGAAGACACCCCAGATACTATGGAAATAAAAATAAAAAAGAAAAAACATAATGAATCACCTGTTGCATATTATCGCAACCCGGTTGATACACCTAGTAGAGGAGCAATTAAGAAACCTCAAAAATTATTACCAACATTTTTGGAAACCGAAAACTTAGCAATGAAAGATGAAGAAAATTCACCAAGAACACAATTTAAAACACAGTTAGATACCCCAGAAGGTCTAGAAGAATTTGAACAATTAAAGCAATCTGCAGGAGATATTGCAGCCCCTTACATGCTTTTTTTCGCATTACATGAGAGTGACACTGATAAAGTATATGGAATTAGAAAAGATAGTGATGGTATTTTTAAAATAGGTAACATGCCAGCTGAGATCGAATATAATGATCTAAAGATTGGAGATCAATGGTATGAAGGAACAACAGGCCTCTATGAATTATTATTTAAAAAAATACCCGCTATCACATCATTTACCAATGACGATAGAAAATTATATTTAAATATAATATTGCAAACAAACGCTCATAGGAGAAACTTTAGTTCCACTGGTCAACTTAATGGATCACGCAACTGGAAGTATTTAAATATAATAAGACCAGCAATAACAGTTGGTAGATCACAATCAACATCTGGATATGGTTTAATCCCGTCAAATATGACTTTAACTAATTATAAAAGAGATTACATTTATTGGAATGATCCTAATGAACTAGTTGAAAGATTAAAGTTGCTAATGGCTTCGCGAACTGCAGGTCACACCGGACATGATAATGAAATTATGTCAATTATTGAAGAGCTTAAAGAGGCAAATATAATAGAATGATATTATATAATATGATCATATCCGCACGGCTTTAAACATAAAATCAGTTTAAATACAAATAGTGTTGATGAGTTTGATGCATCAGATCGGCGGATAGTAAATATAGTCGAGCCAAAAGATGAAAACGAAATAAAGGTTATATTGATTTATACATTAATGAATTGATTAACAAATCATTAGATGTATTGAATGAAGATGGACTTGATGTGTACCATGCTAAAATGAGAAGAATTACACATGTAGCTTCCCCCACTAGTAATTATAATGCTGCAAACAAAAAATATGTTGATAATGCTATAAGTAAATATAAAAATAGGTTAAGTGAACTTATTAATATAAATAAATTAAAGATAGATGATTTAATTAAATCAGATGAAATTCATAAAGAGCTTTATAATCAAAATGATTTAAAGATTAAAGGTCTAACTGCAAAAATTCAAAATGTTATTGATTATACACCTGTAATGTTTGAATCTAAATGTAATACAATTAATCATGCTATATCCACTAAAGAGTTGGATAAATTTAAAAGCGATTTACTTCCATTTGTTTATAAATACATAGAGTCATATTTAAAACCAATTTTAAATGTAAATAAGTTAGTAGTGCCAACAAACGAAGATGAGCAAGTTGGACATAGTGAATGAATTGCATAAATCTGCTCGTCGAACTTATTTAAGACGTAAATTAATAACAAAAGGAATTGACGATTTGTGGCAATGTGACCTTGTTGAAATGATTCCGTATGCAAGAGAGAATAGGGGGTATAAATATTTGTTAACTGTAATAGATGTTTTTCAAAGTATGCGTGGGCAGTGTCAAAATCTGCTAATGACGTTACACGAGCTATGAATAAAATACTAGGTCAACATCGTATACCATATAATATTCAGTCAGATAATGGTAAAGAATTCTACAACTCTGAATTTCAAAAACTAATGAAACAACATAAAATCAACCATTATTCAACATACAGCAATCTCAAAGCGAGTGTAGTAGAAAGATTTAATCGTACACTTAACGCTAGTATGTGGCGTGAATTCAGTTTAAACGGGTCATACAAGTGGCACAATATATTACCAAAATTATGAGAAAATTATAATGGCAGAAAACATCGCACTATAAAAATGTGCCCCAAAGATGTGACGCATGATAATGAAAAAAAATTATTGGATACTGTTTACAGTAATATTAAGATTGTAGGGCATTCGAAATTAAAAATCAGTGATCATGTACGAATAAGCAAAGTAAAGGGGTATTCAATAAAGGTTATACTCCTAATTGGTCCACTGAAATATTTAAAATAGTAAATATTCAAATAACAAACCCTGTTACGTATAAAGTCCAAGACTTGCATGGACGACCAATCGAAGGTGGATTTTATGAACTAGAATTGCAGAAAACAAAACATCCCAATGTTTATCTAGTGGAAAAGGTTTTAAAAACAAAGGGATCCAAGGTTCACGTGAAATGGTTAGGATTTGACTCTAGTTATAATTCATGGATAAAAAAGAAAGATGTTTTATAATATCATATATATATATATATATATATATATATATATATATATATATATATATATATATATATATATATATATATATATATATATATATATATATATATATATATATATATATATATATATATATATATATATATATATATATATATATATATATATATATATATATATATATATATATATATATATATATATATATATATATATATATATATATATATATATATATATATATATATATATATATATATATATATATATATATATATATATATATATATATATATATATATATATATATATATATATATATATATATATATATATATATATATATATATATATATATATATATATATATATATATATATATATATATATATATATATATATATATATATATATATATATATATATATATATATATATATATATATATATATATATATATATATATATATATATATATATATATATATATATATATATATATATATATATATATATATATATATATATATATATATATATATATATATATATATATATATATATATATATATATATATATATATATATATATATATATATATATATATATATATATATATATATATATATATATATATATATATATATATATATATATATATATATATATATATATATATATATATATATATATATATATATATATATATATATATATATATATATATATATATATATATATATATATATATATATATATATATATATATATATATATATATATATATATATATATATATATATATATATATATATATATATATATATATATATATATATATATATATATATATATATATATATATATATATATATATATATATATATATATATATATATATATATATATATATATATATATATATATATATATATATATATATATATATATATATATATATATATATATATATATATATATATATATATATATATATATATATATATATATATATATATATATATATATATATATATTAAATTAATAATCTAAAAAAATACAAAAATTGTTTTTAAAATGTAACAAAAACAAAATACAGTGATAAAATTTTTTTTTTTTTTTTAATTTAACTATTTTATTTACAACTGGCTTTATTTGAAGCCAACAAGCAAATCAGATATATTACAAATAATGTGCGTCAGGATAGCATCCACTGATACTTCCTCTTTATTTTATCAAATATTGATAACAGTTTCTTGTGCGGATATGTGTTTGAGGTCGGATGGTTTTGTTCTCTTGAGACGTCTCAGGCTGCTTTCGTTTTTTGAGAGGTTGGCAACCATATTGTTGGGATGGTTGGTTGACTTGTGTTCATGTGAAGATGCGAATTTGCGAATCTGTTCGTGGACGTATTTGATTTTAAGGTCCTTATGTAAGATATAATTGCTTACATACCACGGTGCATTGGCAATCATGCGTAGTATTTTATTCTGGCTCCTTTGTATTATGTTGGTGTTTGATTGCTTTGCACATCCCCATAATTGGATCCCGTAGGTCCAGATTGGAATGATTGTGGCTTTGTAGAGTAACAGCTTACTTTCAAGTGATAGCTGGGATTTTCTGCCTAAGAGCCAGTACATTTTTTTAATTTTGATGTCTATTTGTGCTTTTTTTGTTTTTAAGTGTTTTCGCCATATTAGTCCTTTGTCCAGGTGCATGCCTAAATATTTAACGTGGTCGTTTGTGTTTAAGGTGTTTCCGTTTATTGTGACTGGCGGACAGTTGATTCTTCTGTTAGTAAACACTACGTGTGAAGATTTCTGTTCGTTTATTTTTATTCGCCACTTTTCTGCCCAGTTCTGCACTTCATCAAGAGATTCTTGCAGTAGAGAGGATGATGTATCGGGGTCTTCATGTGTTGCTAGGATCGCAGTGTCGTCTGCATATGTGGCTGTGAGGACGTTATCTCCACAGGGTAGGTCAGCTGTGTATAGTTGATATAGGACTGGTCCTAGGACGCTTCCTTGTGGTACTCCTGCTTTGATCGGTTGTATTTTAGATAGAGTGTTTTCGTATCGTATTTGGAAGTATCGTTCGTTTAGGTACGATTTTATTAGCAGAAAGTATGGATGCGGTAGTTTGCTCTTTATTTTGTATAGCAACCCGTTGTGCCATACCTTGTCGAAGGCCTGGCTTATATCTATAAACACTCCAGAACAAATTTGTTTGTTTTGTAGGCTGCTTTCTATTTCATTGACGATCCTGTGGACTTGTTGAATAGTCGAATGCTGTTTTCTGAACCCGAATTGATGTGCTGGTATCAGGTGTTCTTCTTCGATTGTTATG
This sequence comes from Nebria brevicollis, assembly GCA_944738965.1. Lineage (NCBI taxonomy): Eukaryota > Metazoa > Arthropoda > Insecta > Coleoptera > Carabidae > Nebria > Nebria brevicollis. The sequence goes on along the minus strand of OX122900.1, from coordinate 15,599,573 downwards.
TTCAGTCGTTTTAGTAGAAGCTTTTCGAACAGTTTTGAGAATAGTGGAAGCAGGGAGATTGGTCTATAGGATGAGATTTCATGAGGTGGTTTTCCAGGTTTATGTATTAAAATGATTTGGGCGAATTTCCACTGCACTGGGAAATAGGGAATTCTTATTATTGCATTGTAGATATTTGTTACCATGATTAAGGATTTTTTCGGAAGTTCTTTCATTATTCTTGCGTTGATTAGGTCGTATCCTGGAGATTTCTTGTTGTTTAGATATTTTATTTCCTGTTCTATTTCTGTTGGTGTAAAGTGTTTGATGGGAGGGGACAGTTGTAGAGGAGATGATAGGTAATTTTCGATTTCTTCTTCGTCTGATATGGTCGGATGTGGCTCGAATATTTTTGAGAAGTGTTCCGCAAATAGCTCGGCTTTTTCTATGTTTTCTCTAGCCCAAGTTCCGTCTGTTTTGCGTATGGGTGGAATTGACTGGGTTGGCTGTTTTAACTTTTTTGTTGCTTTCCATAGAGAGTAGTTGTTTTCGGGTAACGCTGATAGATTGCTGAGGTAGTGTTGAAAAGATTCATTTTTTATTTGTATTATTAGATTTTTTATTTCTTTTGATAGGTAGTTTAGTTTGCTTTTGTATCTGGGATGTCGTGTCTGTTGCCACTGCCGCCGGATTTTTCTTTTTTCTGAGATTTTATCTCTAAGAGATTTGGGGTAGTTGGTCTCAATTTCGTTATGTGTGTCCTCTGTGGTGGGAGTAGAAAGCCAAGCTGCGTCTTGAATTTGGCAGATTATGCTTTCAACAGCTTCGTCAATGTCTTCTGGGGTCTTGAGTGGAATTTTTAAGTTTGTGTTATTATTTAGGTGTTTTTTGAACAATTCCTAATCGGTCTTTTTATTGTGGAGGGTTGGATTTTTGGCTTTCTTTATTATTGTTGTGCTTATCGTTAATATTACAGGAGAGTGATCTGAGTGTAAGTCGTAGGAGCATTCTACTGAAGTAAAGTTTTGTGATATTCCTTTGGTGATGAAGAAGTCAAGTAGGTCTGGTAGTTTGTGAGGATCAGTGGGCCAGTAGGTCGGTTTTCCAGTACTAATATGTTTATATCCTTTCGCTGTGATTGCTTTTTGCATCTCTCTTCCCTTTGGGTTTGTTACTCTTGATCCCCATTGAGGGTGTTTTGAGTTGTAATCCCCTCCAGCGATAAATCTGTTACCTAATTTGTCGAAGTAGTCTTCAAAATTATTTTTTGACACTTTATGTTTGGGTGGACAGTATACAGCGGATATCGTTAAAGTACTGTTGAGTTCTTGTACTTTGATATTTGTGGCTTGTAAATATTCTTCTTGAATTTTTTCTAGTTCGATGTGATTGATTTTTTCCTTGACAATTATTGCTGTACCTCCGTGGGCAGTTTCATCAGGGTGATTTGTGTGGTATGTCTTATATTTTGCTATATAAAAGTAGCTTCTCTCTGTGAAGTGGGTTTCTGATACGAGCAAAATATCTATTTTGTGTATGTTTAAGAATACTTCAACTTCTTGTTTGTGTTGTGATAGCCCGTTGGCGTTCCATAGTGCAATTCTTAGTGTGCTAGCCATTGTTTTTATTGACAAGTGACGTGAGTAGTTGGATGATCATCGTGTTTTGTTGCATGAGCTGTTTGAACATGTTTTCGAATTTATTCAGGAGTTCTGATAAGAATTTTTCATTGTGCAATTTGGGTGTTTGTTGTGTATTTATCTCGGGGTTTTCGATATTTCTCGTTATTTTTGCGTAGCTGATATTCTCTCTTACTCTCTGATCCGTGTGGTTATTTGTTCTATTTTGAATGTTTTTTGTTCTGGATTTCTGTAGTTCTTGGTAAACTGGGCAGCCTTTGTAGTTTGCAGGATGGGATCCTGAGCAGAGGATACAGGTTGCTGGTGAACTTGCGTTTTTCTTACATTCTTTGGTCGGGTGGTTTGCGGCGCATTTAACGCAGTAGTGGGGTTTGGTGCAGTAGTGTGGCCGTAGTCCTGGCAGCGCATGCATTGGGGTATATCTTTCTTTATTCTTGGTGGCTCAACTATTATTTTAGTACCTAGCATGTGCTTTAGTTCATATATTTTTTTGTTATTGTCTGCTGGTTCCTGGTCAACAAAGAACATTGGTAATGGTTCTTTTGTGTGCCAGCTTCTGATGTTGTATACATTTCTTATTTGGAAACCTTCTTCCTCTAGAGCCTCCTTTATATCCTCCACTGGGATTGAATGGTGGATGTTTTTTATGACTGTTCTGTATGCCCTTTCTTCTCGGGGTTGGTACGTGTAGTATGCAATTTTATTAGGCTTTTATAGGCTTCGGAGGTACTTGTGTTGACTTTGACAGTGTTGTTTGCTAGTGACTTGCATATAAATTCTTCTTTCTGTAGTATTGTTTGGAGGGTTTCTAGCATTAATTGATAGTCAGTGACTGATTGGATAAAAGCTGGTGGTGGTTTTGGATCCGATTTTGATTGAGATGCGTTATTCCCACTATCCAGAATGGAGTATCTATTTGAGGTGGGAGTTGTTGTTGTTGTATTAGTAGCATTCTTGTTACTACGCTTGGTTTGATTACCGTTTTGTTGTTCTGGTTCGTTTCCTCTTGTTCTTTTTGTTGCCCGTGTTTGTACTTTTTGCCACGGGAGGCCAGCTTTTTCATTTGATGTTTGTTGTTTGTGCGACGTATTATTGGCAGTGTCGTTAGGTGAGATAGGTGTGAATCGGCGAGGGTTGGTCTGTGTAGGATATGGACTGGTCACCATCGGAGTTGTTATGGGTGATGTCATGAGTGCTGAAGTTGATTGTGTGTAATAGCACATTGCGGATGTTGTAATAATGTTTGTTACCGTATTCGTGGTGGTATTAGGTCCTCCACTTGTTGATTGCATATTTGTATAGTTGGGGTTGTTTCTTAGGTGATGATTTTCGGTTTTGCTGTCGTTGGCAACACTGATCGGTTTGGCGGCGCGAAGAGTTCGGAGACGAGTGCACGCTGGTAGCCAACAGCTGTGCGCGCACGTGTTGATTGTCCAAATATACAAACACTTGTACTTACTTTATTTATTTGGTATCAGTACCGATTTTTATTTTTTTCTTCGAGATCACAACTTGATGATCACAGTTATGAGCACTTTGTAATTTAGTTGTTGATATATCGCTAGATATGTAGGTTTATTTTGGCGAAATATTGACACGGTAAACGTTTCACGCGGCTCGTGATAAAATTTAAAAAAATATTCATAATTATGATACTTCAATTTTCATTAGATATACTGTAGTGCCCCCACGGTAGTGTGTCTGTAGAGTTTGGTAGTATATATCTTTTATCATCATCTGCACTGAGTACAAGTTTGTTTTGTTCAACTGTATATATGTCATGTTTTTAGATATAATATTATTTTGCATTTTATGTGATTTTGTTTTGTCAAAAAGTGTTCTCTTGTAATCATCCAAAGTAAGGGTCTTTGTCACAACCCCCGATACACCCTTTGCCTTAGAATAAGATTTATCACTATCCAATTTAAATGAGTACATTTTAGAACGTAACCCAGCAAATTCAGTCATTAACATGCCTGCGTTTTCATCTTTAAACAATCCCACAACTTTTTTGTTAGCTTGAAGTATCCCATATCTATTGTTTGTGGAGTAATCTGAAGTGTCGAATCTATTAATATCCATTTTAATTTGGATATATGGATCTTCATTAAATTCATAAATGAGTGAATCGGTATCCATGTATAGAAGTTTAGGTTGTGTAAATGTTTGAAGTGTGTAAGTATAATGAAAATCATACATTAAATATTTGCTTATAACCAAAATAGCCATGCCCACGTAAACAGGTTTGTTGAATTTAATTTTAACTTTATTTAATTCAAGTGCAATTAAATTCGAAGTTAATATAGTCGATTTCTTGAAATTTGGTTTTGCAGTTAATTTTCGCGCACCACCTCTTCCATTCCATTTAGAAACAAGTTTTATATCTCTATATTTTCTTATATTTTCCATGCTTTTTCCAAATACTGCATTGTTCATTAATTTAAAAAAAAAAATTTCAAAATCGTTTCGTGCTATTTTCCGAAAGTCTGTATTCATATCAATATACTTTTTGAGCCAAAATGATTGTTGAAATTTTATAATTCTATGAATTTTTATTAATTTCATACCCAATGCTATGGCTTGTTTTAAATTCCTATAATGGATTATATATTTTACCTTATTATGTAAGGTAGTTAATAATTTTTTTAATTTCGAACCGGGGGATGTTTGTTGAACTGGGCATAGTGGTAAGTTTTTATGTATGTTGTGTAGGTGTTGAGGATAATCTAAATCAACTTCAAGTATGTACCCATTGGAACCATTCTCAGATACTGAATTTACTTCAAAAGCAAGAATTTGATCGTTAGTCAACCATTCAAAATTTCCATGTGGTAAACATTGTATCATTGCCCAACCATATAAATTACATGCATCAAAATACATTATATACTTCTCGGGGTTAGTTGATTCATATGATGTCATGTAATGGTTGGCTTTGGCATATCGATTACAACATTGACTAACACCTCCACGTATACCTCGTTCAAAGAATAAGAGCATATCGATGTCAGTTAATAGCTCCAAATGCACACCAGTCATTTTTAACATAACATCCCAAGCCAGACCTATAAAAAAATAATCAAGTCATTTCAAATTGTTGATAGCAGATTAATTAATTTTTACCAGGTGTTGTATAGTGGTGAGCAGGATCTAGAGCATATGATTTCAAGCAGACATCTCTAAAATTTTCAAAGATGTCTGCTAGTAGTAACACATCAGTCTTGAGATATAAATCTATGTAATCTCCAATTGTTTTATGACTGAATGTGCTCCATACAAGTTGAGCGTGGGAGTAATCCGTGTCACTTATACCAACTTGTCTCAGTTTGGAATAAAACGCCTCTTTTGGTGGTAACTGTTCTTCTTTAAACCGATCCCATGAGTTCACATAGTCATAGGGAAATACACCCTTTCGAGTTAGTAGTTGAAATTTAACATTGTTTGAATAGTTCTTCCGCATGATATTAAATGCATTTGCGTCCATATGGCTGACAAGCTTGTCTAGTGAACTGTTCATAAATCTAGAAATATTACAATAGTTTTTTTACATATATTTTACATTTTTTTTCTTTACTATAATTAACATACCTGAGAGAATCAAGAAACCTGAGCTCCATACCCCCAACCATTTTAGAGAAGGATATATAACGTTCCTCGTTGGCAGGTATTAATTTTATTTTCTCTTCAGTAGCCCCGAGTTCTTTCACGAGAAAGTGACTGTCATAACCACTTAAATTGTGGAAAAATACGGGAATGTAGTTAGGATATTGATAATTTAAATTACATGAGTTGTGAGCGGCACCACGAAATTTTCCTGAACATAAAATAATATAAGTAATGTGTAATATAATATTTTTGAAATTAAATTTACCTGTTAAATGACAGTGGTCACGAACCTTCTTCATTTCCTCATCCGCTCCAAACAATTTATCACAAATATGACATTTTTCAGCGGTGGTGAAAGCAACATAGTCCCCTTCAAATATTTTTATTGATGCAATGTTTTTATACAATGCATGCACTTTCATCACAATCTCATATAATTTTTTCATGAACCATTTCGCTGGTTCTGCTCCACGATATAATTCAAATATTGATAATGTATTATCATATGAACATACCAATTGATAAGCAACTGCACATGCTATATGTTTTTGATATTCATTGGTGTATGAGGTTGTTGGATCTGGTTGACAAGTATTAACTGGTACCGTTAGAGATTCAAAATCTGCGTAAATTATAAATGGATGACGTTCTTTAATATAATTTTTAAATTTAAGCCACTTCTCATCTTCGCTTGGCATTATAATTCTAACAGCTTCCGCAAAGATACAATCTTCTTCATGACGTTTTAACAAGTCTGCTCGTCCAAAATATTGTAAACATCGATCACAAATCCAATGTTTATGACTCCGTTTTGAAATTTGCGAAACGAGAAGACGAGATAGTGATTTGATCCATGCAAAGTGTGATTGATTTGCCTGTTTCCAATAAAGTAGATTGATGTGCTGGTCTTTTTTATTTTTTGTATAATGTAATGGTCCTACTACATTATAATTATTACTCTTTCCATCAAATTCAAGACCATAAACATTAATAGACACGTCATTCTGTTTTTCGAATTTGGGAATATCTGTCAATGGTGTAGGAAAGTGAATATTGGTTAAATTGAAAATTTCATAAGGGTCTTGGAGGTATTTGGATGGTCTTTGAGGATTTGAACTAACAGGAAACATAGCAGAGAGAAGCGACCATATAAAACAATTCTCATCATTATTATGCACATTCACCACCGCCTTCCGGCTTTTAATTGAATTTGGGAGTTCGTTGTATGAAGAACCACCATTTACTGGATTGAATTTATTGATGTTCACCTAAATTTATCATATTTCTAAATTATAATTTTCAAAAGACATTTATTTTATTTACATACTTGCAAGTGCTTGATACATAACAAAGCTTTTCCCGAATCACGTTCTTGAAATTCATCCATTTTTTTACGAATCGGACCGACCACATTATTTGTAAACCATGTTGAAAAGTCATCACTAATAGTGATGGGAGCCATCTTAGATGTGTGAAAGATTTCAGTTATAAGTTCCTGTTCACCTTTCTTTACAATATAATCACAACACAAATCACAAACAATTTTAACTGGTGAGCGATGTTCAAACATAAATTGTCCAATTTTTACAATTAATATTAATTTACATTGTTCTAAAAAGTCAATTGGTTCAAGAATATGATCACTGTTTACAATTCGACCACAACACAGCCGATTTTTAAAAGCACTCTTAATATCTATCCACTTAACCCCATTAGAAGACATATTAAATATTATTTAAGACTAATGAAATAAAATATAAATAAAAGTATTAAGGTATTCATATAAATTTTAAATCATATGTTGTCCGAACTGTTCTGTATCTATACATGTTGTGCAATCGAATGGATCCACTACACGATTTATCAATTGCTTACATTTAAAACATTTCTGCTCAATATTAATTTCAGTCGTATAGAAATTTATGTTGTGTTTTTCCATCACAACTAGTTTTAAATCAACAGATTCATTAAAAATTACCCCCAGACCACACAGATAACACAAATAATGTATACCACCATTTGTTATGGATCTTTCAAAACCCTTGTATATTAAACATATATCTCTATTTCGTAAGTCTTCCCTGATGAATAAATTTCGATGAGATTGCCCAGGCATTTTCGAAAAATAACAATAAAGTAATGACAAAAACTATTTTCGGTTTGTATATTATATAGAAATGTGATAAAAAATAAACTGTTTGTTAACACATTATTCAAAACACCAATATCCTGTTTTGGTTGGCTTAAAAGATAATAAGTTAACCAAAATCCTGCTACGATCTATTTAATAAAAAAACAACTGTCTTTGTTGTAATCTCTCACATAAAAAATAAAATTTTCCTGTTTCGTTCTGTTTCTTAAAACATGCAACCGTCTTTGTTGCAAGCTATCTTACCTATCTTATTTATTACCACAACTATTGTTATTAAATTGTATAAATAAGGTGACAAAATTATTCACATTACAGTATATCACAAAAATTACTCGTCGCTAAATATCTGTTCCATTAAATATTGGTAAGTTTATAATATTTAAATTTTACATATTAAATCTAAAACAAATAATTTATTAGACATGGATTTCCAAAAACTTAACCAACTTGGTTTGGTCAAATCAAATACAATTATAAAGTTATTTGATTTAGATGAATCAAAAAAATATGCAATTAATGGGGCAAAGCTGGTAACAACAATATATGGAAAATCTATTTGCTTAGAAATTGAAGACTTCATTGTGTATCTACCGAAACGCTTTAATGTACTAACAGAGAATGAAATTCCAAAATTAAATGGTTCATTTTTCAAAGTATTTAAAAAAGAAGATCACATTCAAAAAATAGAATTTTACGAGACAAACTAATTCTATTGAGAAAAAATGGCGCCACAATTTACATATATATTTAAAGAGATACCAGAAAATTGACATGTGTCAACCGAGTTTCCATTAGTTGTAAATCTAGAAAATGATATCGATTCATCCGACAATGATGATTTAACTGATGATGGTAGGTCCACCAATAGCGATTTATTTATTGATTATAATGATTTAGATGCAAATGAAATTTCAAATGAATCTTTTAGTTCAATATTACCATATTGCTTTAATAACTCAAACCACATTGTAATAACTTATCATAAATGGCTTATTCCTAGTTATTCAGATAGTAGTTGCTGGAATATTCGTCGATTTTGCGTAGAATGTTCAACTGCAAAAATTAATAATTCAGTTTGCAATATATTTAATCCTAACGAAAATATGATAGCTGATATGTGGTATTTTTTTAATCAAAAAACCACACATTTTATTCTAGACAATGCATCAATGTACTCTTTCTTATGTAATCAAGAATATAATTATTGTTTTATATGTTTGAATCAAATATTCGAATGGTTTTCATCAACCACTTGTACATGTAATATAGATTGATTTCTTTTAATTATTATAACATATCATCATCAGTTAAACCGATATAATTTTTCTAACATATTGTTTAATAACGTAAATCAAATTGTAATAACATTTTTTTTTCTACAAAAATTCATCAATGTTTTCACTTGTACTTGTTCTATTACTACAATATTAAATAAACTTTTAAAATGTTAAAAATATATTTTTGTTTTTTATTTAATAACTTATAAAACCTATCCCTATTAATCATCCAATCTATATAGTCTGTTGTATTAAATTATGCAAAATGTGATAAGAAAAAAAAGGATGTGGTATCATTGCTGTGGTATCATTATTAAAAAAAAAAATTCATGCATTAACAAAGCAAACATGGTAGAGAAATGTAAGTTTTTTATAAGTACAGTGATTTATATAAAATTATATTAAAAAATGTGTTTGTTTCAGATTCTGATAGAATTATTAAATATTTTTTAAATAAGAAATTAGATTTAAATGTTGTAAGTAATATTTTATGTTTATATTTCTTTTAAATTTAAATATATATTTTTTTTTTTAGAAAATAGAAACTATAATTTGGGGTGTTCCCCCAAATAATACAAAATTTATTTATGGTGGAGAAATGGGTGCTCTAACGGTGCTCATATTCCACCATATTAATGTATTATACATTTATTAATTAGTTGTAAGCATTAAATATATTTTAAAATTAATTACGTATAAGTACTCTAAATAAAACAAATTTTTTTTTACTTTTTGGTGTACTTTACTATACCCCCCAAATAAGATGTACAAATTGTTGAATATATTTCTTAAAACAAAAATTATTATGAATATAATGAATTCTAAAACAACATACAATCTGCTTTACATTCACGTTAAGTTGTTAGACAACACCAATATGCAACTTGGGTTACTCTCTTATTATTTTAGTACTGCAACCACAGACAAATATACACAGACGTATAACGTAATGCATAAACTATGCAGCGCTTAATATTGTAGTACCATTGCCGCACTTGAGGGGGCCGCTGTTAATACCATTGCCGGACTAGAGATGGCAACCGCTATTTCACTGAAGCTAAAACCATACATGCTCGACAGTTTCCGTTTTATGTCGATAAGAAATCTGATCTTATATTGAATAGTTCGTGAATATTTACGGAGTGTTTAATTTGTATACAATTGCATGTATATTTAGCGGGTGATATGTTGGTTATATTTATATCAATTCCAAATTTATTTAAAATTAATATAAGATGTCTGGTCAGAAGTGTGTTTATTTTAATTGTAAAAAATCGCGTATGGACCATCCCAAATTATCCTTTTTTAAATTTCCAGTCAAAGATAAAATAAAGTGTGAATTATGGGTCGCAAGAAGTGGTAATAAGTTTTCTATACTAATAGATATGCAATACTATTTCGTTAAATAATTTCTAAATAATTACAAGTTTCAAATAATTTAATTATACAATTATTTATTTTCAGGAAATTCATTACTTATCGATATGCCTTTTGCTAAACTTCAACGTAAACTGATTTGTGCGGATCATTTCAATTCTGATTCATTTGTTAATTCTTTGCGAAATAAATTGTGTGTCAATGCTGTACCGGTACAAGTATTAGAGATAACTTCTAATTTAATCCCATTATCACCATCAAAATTTTAAGTAGTGTCTCCTAAACTCAAATACAGTAATTTATATTCAGATGAAATTAATTTGCCTTCAACACCGGAAAGTCAGCCAACAATCAGTGAAGCTGCACAACAATGGTTATCTAATCCTTTGTGTTCCCCAGATTTAGCTTGTCGAAAAAAATTATTTTCTGATACTGAAACTCCGCGAGAGCAATTACTTCGTAAAAAATTAAAACGTGTTCAGCTTTTAAACAAAAATAAACGATCATTGTTATGTAAAACTAAAAAATTTAAGAAAGAAAGAAAATCAAAATTTGATATTCTTTCCGATATCAATAACTTTAATTTTAAATCAGAATATTCTAGGGTATTGGTACAAATGCAAATGTGTCATCGTACTAAAAACCAATGGTCCAAAACGGAAAAAGAATTTTCTCTATGTTTTTATTTCAAATCACCTTCAGCCTATAATTTTTTTATAAGTGTTGGTATAATACTTCCGGCTATTTCAACAATAAAGTTGTGGATAACAAATTCAAAATTTAAAACTGGTTTTAGTCCAGCCCTTTTTCAACAAATAGGACTTAAGGCATCAACAATGTCTGATACGGAAAAATGTTGCGTTGTTGCCTTTGATGAAATGGCTTTAAAAAAATTTTTGGAGTATAATAAACAATTTGATATGATTGAAGGTTTTGAAGACTTAGGACCACTTGGTCGAAATTTTAAATATGGCGGAAGCGCCTTATTATTTATGGTTTGTGGTTTATATTCCAAGTGGAAACTCCCAGTTGCATATTTCATATCTGCTAGCAGTGTTAAGAATACTGAATTAACAAAATTAATTGTAATGTGTATAGAAAATTTGATAAAAACCGGTTTACTCCTAAAGCAATTGTTTGCGATCAAGGGTCGAATAATAGAAGCGCTCTTGATAATTTAAATGTTAACGTAGACAGGCCTTATTTTACTGTTAATAATCAACAAATATATGTCATATACGATGTGCCACATCTATTCAAAAGTGTTCGAAATAATTGGTTAAATTGTAATTTTATTTTATATGGCAATAAAGTATCGTTCACAGACGTAATACAAACTTATAATATAGATAAATATAGTCAACTAGCGAGATCGAACTGTAAATTAACAGAAGCTCATATAAATCCAAATAACTTTCAAAAAATGAATTGTAAATTAGCTTTACAAATCTTTAGCCATAGTGCAGCTGCTTCTATTAGAACAGCCATCGGCACAGGTGAACTTAAAAGTAATACCGGTGTTCACACGGCTGATTTTATTTTGCAAATGAACATATTATTTGATTCACTAAACAGTCACACCCTCTTTGATAAAAATCCCAATAAATGTGCAATTTCAGAGAAATCTCCGAATATAATAAATATTTTAAACGAGGGATATGATATGATGAATAATATTCAAAAATTAAATCCACGTTGTCCACGTCAACCTGATTGTTTTATAGGACTAAAATTGACTATAAATTCATTTTTAATGTTATCGAATTCGGAACTGAAGTTAAATAACCAGCAGTTTATAACAACAGCAAAATTGAATCAGGACTTTCTTGAAAATACATTTGCAATGATACGCCAACGAGGCGGCTTTAATTTTAATCCAACCGTTAAAACATTTAGAACAAGTCTACGTGTTATTGCAATAACTAATTTGATGAAACCCCCAGAATCTTCAAATAGTTTAGATGATATAACGAAAACTTAGAATTGATTACTTCTAATGAACAATTAAATAAAGAACCATGCGAAAATAATAATGAAATTATAATAAATAATATTCAAGTTCCAGATTGCCCCGAGCACCCATTAAGTCTTCCTGCTCATCAAGTAGAAAAACATAATTTAGAATCATGTTCCGTGTTATATTTTGCTGGTTATTTAGCTTTTAAATGCATTGGTGAATTTAAATGTATCGATTGTAAGGCACAATTAATTCGTGAAAACGAAAGTATTACAGATAAAAATGAATTATTAATAATTGAAAAAACGTGCAGCTCTAAAAATCCTTTAGGCAGTCTTCAAAAACCTTCAAAATCATTAATTAATATAGCATTTTTAAGTTTACAAATATTCACTAAAGAATTTGAAAAGATTAAACATTTGAATTTTCTTAAACGGAAGTTAATAAACAAAATTATTTTTAATATAAACAATATGTATCAGGGCTGGCTTGACGAAGCCGATACATGCTATGACCATAAATTATATCTTATTAATTTATTAATTAACACCAAAATTTATACAGAATGTAAATGGATTTCAGAAGAAGCAAGAAATAATAAAAGTACCGCAAAAAGGAAATTGAGTATTATATCCAACAACTAAAATTCAAATCAAAATTAATTTACAATCAAATATAAAATATAGTAATATTTATTTAAATATTGCGGTTGAACACATTATATTATTTTAAATGCCTTTAAACTCTCAGTAAATTTATCTTTTTTAATTAATATATATTATGTTATTATTGTGGTAATAGTTAGGTAGTTGTCATTAAACATTTGGGTGCCACATTGATGAGTAAACCTATTTGATTTAGTGACAACTCATTCGATAATGTTTATATTACTTCTACTTGAGCAGGTTAAATTATCCAACTATATCTCTATAATACCTTTATCCAAAAGTACCCGATGTTTCCTTTCCCATCCCGGCAAGAGTTAGATTATTTATTTAAAAACGTGTTTCAAATTTAGTTGGCTTGAAAGATTTTTTTATAATTAAACAAATCAGCTTCCACCACCTCGTGGTTCATGCCGGACTACAATACACGTAAAGTAAAGCACGTCTAATTTGAAAACGTGAATTGTTGACAAACCGAAGCTGAAATTAAACCATCACAAAATTTTTCATTAAACTTTTAGGCATGTTTGCGCTTTATAATATGTCAAATACATTAAATATTGTAATTTGTAACATATTTTTATAAATGTCTATTTATCATTTTTTATAATTTTTTTAATTGCGTATAATTTGTATTGCCGTATTCCCCGTCTTGGTATTCCGTTATATTATTTTTCTTTGTAAACTATATTTTCCATTGTATCCGAGGTTAAAATGAAGGTAAAAATATTGAAACGTTATGTTGAAATATCCATGCATATATAGAAAAGTTAATTCATATTATGTTTAGTCTAAGGGTTTTGTCCTTAGTTATAGTTACACGTATAAGAGATATATGGTCGTTTATTATTTCAAGAAAAGGACCAATGTGTAGAAGAAGAGTAAACAGATGTGGTCAATTTTAAGATCTGGCGACGAACCATTTTGGGCAGTCTCATATATGATGCTGTAGTGGTAAAGCGTAGTTATAAACTATCCGAGACCGTAGACATAATAAAGAGCCCGATTTAATATAAAACTTGTATTGTTCTTTATTAATTAGATCCCAAAACCCAATACGTTACCATATATATAGGTAAATATTAAAAATTTTGTTTACGAAAATGTCAAAAACTCTTTCTAACACATTGCTACATTATTAGAATCAAGCGTTCGACTTGTACAGATGAAAGTAAAAAAAATATTAGTTATAAAAGAAATTGGATTTTATATAACAAGAGTATTTATTATATATATATATATATATATATATATATATATATATATATATATATAAATATATATATATATATATATATATATATGTATATATATATATATATATATATATATATATATATATATATATATATATTTATATATATATATATATATATATATATATATATATATATATATATATATATATAAGTATATTTTTTTATATATATATATATATATATATATATATATATATATATATATATATATATATATATTATATATATATATATATATATATATATATATATATATATATATATATATATATATATATATATGTATATATATATATAAATTTTTATTTTATTTTAATATTTCGTTCGTACGAAAATAACAAAATTATTTCTAAAACGCAATGTGGAGACATTGCTAACATCAAGCGTTCGACTTTCGTACACTCTCATGATTCAGACAAGCGTTCGGCTTTTTCAAGATTGTATTTGCTAGAACAAAGTTTATGGCTGTGACTGTACGTATATTCAAAACTTAATGATAGCACTCCTAGCACCATCTCTTGGTACAAAAAAGAACTATAACGACGCGCTGCGCGTAGTCCCATTTACATTGTCTATCTGTATATATTTAATCTGTGCTGCAACCTAGGATACTCTACTGGTCCTGGTTTACATTCACGTTAAGTTGGTATACTCTACTGGTCTAATTTAATATACCCCAAACATCATACAACCCGCTTTACATTCACAAAAAAAACAAAGTACACGAATTATCATACAACCCACTTTACATTAATGCATTAGCGATATCTTCTTAAGTACCCTAAATATCACACAACCAGCTATACACCCACGTCAACCCAACACTCCCTATGACGTCACAACGGCACGACCAATCCGAAGCGAGACCTTGAACTGTGCTAGAAACGGCGTTTTCTATCTACTGCTCTGCTTTATCTTCTGGTTCAGCGGCCATCGTTCCGTTATCTTTGACAAGTGCAGGAGTATAGGTTCTAGACTTGGTCAACCGGCGTGTGCAATTCCAGAGCAACTGGTCCGCTGCGGTCATGGCACTTGTGGTTTCGGCCCAAGTTTCATCCCTATGCTCGATCACTTTCTCTGCCTTGCTCGCTAGGGTTGATTGCTTTTATATGGTTTTCCCTACTCTTTACCTTCGCGTGGCTGTCCCAGCACAGCGCGCGCTCTGGTGCGCGGACAGCTATTCGGTAACGTAGTGGGGAGCGCATGCCCACGCTTCGTTACAATATGTTGCAGAAGTGAAATGTTTCATTGCAAGATTTCCACAATTTCCTATGTATTGAAATGTAATATTTCCATAAATATTTTTAAATGTGAAGGAATTGTCAAATTTGCAGCAGTTCAAAGTGTCTAGTTAACGTGCTTGGTACAGAAATTCAACATTAAAGTGATATATCGACAACTAAAATACAAAGTGTTCACAATTGTGATCATTAAGTTGTGAACTCGAATATAAAATAAAAATCGGTACTGATACTAAATAAATAAAAGTAAGTACAAGTGATTGTATATCTGGACAATAAACGCGTGCGGGCATAGCTGTAGGCTACTAGAGCGCTCTCGTTGTCCAACTCTTCGCGCCATCAAATCAATGTTGCCAACGACAGCAAAATCGAAAATCATCACCTACGAAACAACCAACTTTACAAATTTGCGATAAACAAGTGGGGAACCTAATACCTTCACGAACACGGTAACAAATATCATCACAACATCCGCAACGTACTATTCCACACAAACAACTTCCATATTCATAACATCGCCCATAACAACTCCAATGGTGACCAATCCATATCACACACAGCCCACCCCTCTCCGATTCATACCTATCTCAAATAACGACAATGCCAATAATACGTCGCTCAAAACGACACACAAACGTCAATTGAAAAAGATGACCTCCCATGGCAAAAGGTCCAAACACGGACAACAAAAAGAACAAGAGGAGACGAATCAGAACAATAAACCGGGACCCAAACAAAACCTAGTAACAAGAATTTCCGGTACCGTTTGGAAAAAAAAGTATCAAATAAATGTTGTACAAAATGTTGATATCTATTACTTTTATTGTAACAATTTTTCTGTAACTGCAATTATTTTTGAGTAATTACAGAAATTGTAAAAAATGACTAGAGTAAACATGCACTTCCGGTCTGAATATTGTTTTCAAAAATAAGAGGTTTTCTTGCCAGGCACATACAAATCTTAAGTTTAAAATTTCAAATTTTCCCTTTAGCCGTTTGGGCTGTAGAGCGCTCACATACACATACGCACACACACACACACACACACACACACACACACGCACACACACGCACACACACGCACACACACACACACACACAAACAGACACACACACACACACACACACACACACACACACACACACACACACACACACACACACACACACACACACACACACAAACACACAAACACACAAACACACAAACACACAAACACACAAACACACAAACACACAAACACACAAACACACAAACACACAAACACACAAACACACAAACAAACACACAAACACAAACACACACACACACACACATACACACATACACACGCACACGCCCACACGCACACACGCACACACGCACACACGCACACACGCACACACGCACAGACACAGACACACACACACACACACACACACACACGCACACACGCACACACGCACACACGCGCACACACACACACACACACACACACACACACACACACACACACACACACACACACACACACACACACACACACACACATATACATACTCACACACCCACACGGACACACACAGACGGACGTCATTCCAAAAATAGTTGGAATCGATTCAGGGAAGGTCAAAACGTATATTTCCGTTAAAAATTTCCGTTCGAAATTTTTCATGATTACAATACTTACTTATACTGCGTATAAGAAAGTAAAAACATTCAAAATAAAACAATTAACCACACGGATCAGAGGGTAAGATAGAACAGTTACGCAAAAATAACGAAAAATATTGAGAACACTCGAGACAAATACACAACAAATATCCAAAACGCACAACGAAAATTTCTTATCAGAACTCCTGAATAAATTCTAAAATATGTTCAAACAGCTCATGCAACAAAACACGATGATCATCCAACTACTCACGTCACTTGTCAATAAAAGCAATGGCTAAAACACTAAAAATTGCACTATGGAACGCCAACGGGCTATCACAACACAGGCAAGAAGTTCAAATATTCTTAAACATACACAAAATATATATCTTGCTCGTATCAGAAACCCACTTCACAGAGAGAAGTTACTTTAAGAGGACATAGCACCTTCAATTTCAAAGGTCAATTTTTTATTGACTCCGAAAACATATCTTATTGAAACTTTGAAAATATGTTTTATTGGTCTCATACTATACAAAAATATATTTTTTTAATTTTTTACTTTCTTATACGCGGTATAAGTAAGTATTGTAATCATGAAAAATTTCGATCTCGAGATTTCAACGGAAATATACGTTTTGACCTGGATCGATTACAACTATTTTTGGAATGACGTCCGTCTGTGTGTGTGTGCGCGCGCGTGTGTCTGTGTATGTTCTCTACAGCCTAAACGGTTGAAGCTAAAATTATGAAACTTTAAACTTCAGATTTGCATATGCCAGGGGTGAGCACCTCCTATTTTTGAAAAAAATATTCAAACCGGAAGTGCCTGTTTACTCTAGTCATTTTTGGCAGTTTCTGCAATTACTCAAAAATGGTTATAGTTACAGAAAATTTTTATGAACAAAAATTAAAGGTATTCATATTTAGCACAACTTTTGTTTGAATTTTTTTGTCCAAGAAGTGTCCTTGTTTCAAAACAAATTTCTGAATTTTATATATATATTTACAAAAATCGTATCATCTGTGCCTGTCAATTGTTTAGCAAAATAGACGTAAATAATTTGAAGTTTAACATTTAATATATATTCTAAAAAATATATGTAGTGTAAAAGCGATCTAAAGGTTAGAACAAATATTATAAATTAGAAAAATAATGATATTACGAAGTGGTTTAACCCATATGCGTATAAGAAAGTTCGGTGCATGATACTGCAGCTGTTTTTTTTTTGGCCCCACGTCGTCTGCTACAATTTTAAAAAACAAACATGGCTTGCATGATAACGGCCCTCAGATATGTGAAAATAAAACGGATTTTTAATCAGCATCAACGCTGCCATAGAATGACCTAAAAAGAAAAAATTGGTTGAAAGATAACAAAATAACAATTTCTTGGAGGCAGAACAGTCAATTTTCAAAAAAAACGCCGCCATTTTGTTATTTGTCAACCAATGTTTTCTTTTATTAAGGTATATATTTAAGATTCCTAAATTTATATTATTAAACTGTATATTTCTCTTCAGATTACTATTTTCATTTCAGATTAATATTTTAATTAACCATGAATTTTTTTCAGATTCGTAAATTAATATTTTATTATGCTCTGTATTGTTGGTATCACAATATTAATACCCAATCTTATTACCTTAGGTATGGCTGCTATGTATAAAAAC
The DNA here is from genome assembly GCA_944738965.1 of Nebria brevicollis. Taxonomy (NCBI): domain Eukaryota; kingdom Metazoa; phylum Arthropoda; class Insecta; order Coleoptera; family Carabidae; genus Nebria; species Nebria brevicollis. Next base: position 15,581,111 of record OX122900.1, on the reverse strand, counting down.
ATATATCGTTTTGTTGTTCATTACAAGTAATATAGAAAATACATCTGTCAATATAAAATTATATTCCTAAAATAATAAAGATATCAATTTAAAAGTCATCACGTGTGTTCCTTGTTTTCACTAAAACCAACAAGTCATGGGCCCAGGGTACGCGAAACACGTAAAGTGAAAACTTGCAACGTAAATCTATGAAGCGCGATAGTTGATCGTTTCGTCAGTAATCGATAAATATGGCGCACACGAACACAACGTATTCGGCACGACTCGAACTCTTAACGCGTGATAATTATGACACGTGGAAGATTCAGGCTGAAGCTATCCTGATCAAAAACGACACGTGGGCTTTTATTACAGGTGAAAATTCTGCACCAGTATTGTGTGAAGAACTCGTCACTGCAGAAGCCGCACTCAAGGCATGGCTTTCAAGCGATCGTAAGGCAAAGGCGGACCTGATTCTTTCTATTAGTCCATCAGAACTGCCTCAAATTCGAAGATGCAACACTTCGCGTGAAGTTTGGAACAAAATCGAATCTGTTTACGCTTCAAAAGGACCATCCCGAAAGGCAACACTATTAAAACGCCTTACGCAGCAAAAAATTAAAGATAGTGACGACGTCAACCAACATTTATCAGAATATTTCGACGCAGTTGACAAACTGCAAGCTTTGAATATAGATAATAACGGTGACTTACTAACAATTATGTTACTTTACAGTCTACCGGATTCCTATAACAATTATAGATGTGCCATCGAATCCCGTGATAACCTTCCTGATACGGAATCACTAAAAGTAAAGATTTTAGAAGAATACCATGCAAGGAAACAAAAGAGAGACGATAATACTAGTGCCGTTCAAAAGTATATAACACTGAGAAATGACGCACAATCCGGGCCATCGCAAACGATAATGACGCTTCGGACACTACAGGCAGATCACCAAACAGCGGAAATAAAAAAATGAAGAAAACGGTGAGATTTATCTTGAAACTAGCATCGCGATGAACGCTTTGGAAATCAACTTCGACGAATCATTGCGCGGGCCAAATCAAGATGAATGGTTCGACGCGATATATTCAGAAATTAAAAGCTTGATCGCAAATTACACATGGGACATTGTAGACAGACCATCAGACGGTAAAGTTGTAGACTGCAGAACCATACAACGGAACTAGCAAAATCCCGACGGGACACTATCTCCGAGAAAAACAAGAGTTGTCGCTCGAGGTTTCACTCAGAGACCGGGAATTGACTTCGTTGACATGTTCGCATCAATAGCTAGAATGGAATCTTTTCGTTTGTTGATGGCCCTATCTGCAAAATATGGACTTCAAGTTTCACAACAGGATGTTACAACAGCATTTCTCCAACCAGATCAACTGGTGGAAGCCTTCCAGAGGATGGTTACAACCGAAAAAGATATCTTAATTGTTCGCGAAGATCAAAACATGCTCAGAAGACTGAAAACTGGTGACAATATGTGTAGACTACGAAAGGCCATCTACGGTCTTCGCCAGGCAAGTCGATTGTGGAATGTAAAATTAAACAAGACTCTAAAGTCCATTGGATTAAAATCTTCTTGTTGCGATCCATGCATTTACGTCGATAATAATACAAAAAGTCACACATTTGGACTTATTTATGTTGACAACATCTTAATCGCTTCTCGAGAACCAAAGCGAGTGAGCGAGATTAAAGAAGCACTTTCGCACACACATAAAAGATCTTGGGGTAGCAAAATGCTTTCTAGGTATCGAAATACAGCAGTCTACTGATGAAATCTCTTTGTGTCAAAGCAGGTTTATCAGACACGTACTACAAAAATTCAACATGACAGACTGCAAAGCTGTAAAAACTCCATAGCCAGTCGAAATCAAGTTGATCGGTGCCTTGATGTATATTGCAGTTAATACGCGTCCTGACATCGCTTACGCAGTAAATTTCTTGACCTAATTCAACAATGATCACAATGAAAGTCATTGGCAAGCTGCTAAACGTATCCTACGGTATCTTCAGGGAACCATTAACCAGAAGTTGACCTTCAAACGAGACGACAAAGACATTCAAGGCTACGCCGATGCTGATTGGGCAAACGACGCATCTGACAGGAAATCATACACTGGGTATGCATTCATTTTATCTGGTGCTGCAATATCCTGGTGCTCGCGAAAGCAAAGAGTCGTCGCCCTCTCATCGACTGAGGCGGAATACTGAAGTTTCCAAGAAGGCAATTTATTTGTCAAACTTTGTGAAGTAGTTGAAATTCGATAAACTTTCCAAGATTTTGGTTTAAAACGATAACCAATCCGCTGAGAAGCTCGCACTCAACCCCATTTATCATGCAAGAACCAAACATGTGGACATAAAGTACCACTTCATTCGCTAAGCGCTCCAGGAATACCCGTTGAAGTTATAATACTTGGAAACCGAGGAGATGACTGCCGATATTTTGACTAAACCTCTTACTGGACCCAAACATGAAAAATTTGTCATTACATTAGGTTTACTTGTTTAAATTTTTATTTGGGTCTTAAAATTGAGAGGGGGTGTTGGTATTACAATATTAATACCCGATCTTGTTACCTTAGATTTGGTTGCTATGTATAAAAACATATATCGTTTTGTTGTTCGTTACAAGTAATATAGAAAATACATCTGTCAATATAAAATTATATTCCTAAAATAATAAAGACATCAATTTAAAAGTCAACACGTGTGCCTCCTTGTTTTCACTAAAACAAACATGTATTTTTTTTCAGATCTTTAAATTAATAGTGTATTAAACTATGTATGAATATTTCTTATATTTACTTATAAATACATATTATACATATACACAGTTTTTTAATTAATAATTTTACAAGATTTTTGGTGATAGATCACAATATTTTGATTCGTATAAAATTGGTGTGATTTTTAGTGAAGACTACGATATTCTGAATCATAAATAGAGAAGTGAGGACAACGCCTTTGTATGAATTGATATATCAAGGGCGTTATTCGCGCTTCTCTATTCATAATTCAGAGTGTTGTCTTCACTAAAAATCGGTCCAATTTTATAATACATTTTCTGCAATCTGTATTGTACTTGGAATTCATATTTCCCGCCACCCGTCAGTTCATTCTCCATACGCCAAAATATACTCTTTCAGCGCTTCCTTCTGGAGTCGCCGATCTATTAGCGACTTATGAATGTCTAATAAACTGAAGACTTGTATTCGCCTAGAGAACAAATCTCCTATTGAAGAGAGTATTCAACCGGCAGTTGAGTCATTTCTTACAGTTTCTGCAATAACTCGATAATGGTTGTACTTGCAGCAAAAATAATTAGAGATATTAACATTTGGTATAATTTTAATTGAAACATTTTTTAGGAAAAGGGACTTGTTTCTAGAAAATGGCTATTAAAATATACCATTTGATCTTCTCTGAATCGAGTATGACTATTTTTAGAATTACGTCTGAGTTTGGAAACTCACGGTCAAAACGGTTTATGGGGTTAGGCTATCCTAGAAGCGTAAGAAATGTTTAAATTTTGTTAGTTTTTTTTGGCCAAACTATACAATTAATCGAAATTTGGAAAAAAAATCTTTATTGTTTATTTATTTTTTGAGAGCTCTGTAAAACAAAATCGCAGTTTCTCAACATTTCTTAGTACTGTACTTTCCGCAATCTTAATACGTTGGCCGTCGACTTCCCAGCTCATATTGCATGTGTTTGGACCGATTTTCATGCCCATGACCTCCAATGAGCTAAATAAGTGGCGAGTCACGATAGGCGAGAAAAAAAAAACATCAGCTTTAGCTTAAATAAAGCCTTAAGAAAAATGTAATTTTTTCACATGTGCGAAAGAACATTGCACGGTTAGAATGTGCAGACACCAGTCAATAACTGAGGTCTTTTATAGATACCACAATAAACGACAGCCCCGGCTGATTTATAGTGTGGAGAAAAACGAAAAGAAATGATAATTGGAGTATTAACATTTATGGAGCGAAAAGAATAGAACCCTTTCAGATTTGCGTATAATTTTGATTAATAATACATAACTTCTTATGAACTAATGTTTGTACAACATCGTTGTGTAAGAGTGTGACTGGGATGGTCACCTCTTATCGGTTGTACTTGGGTTCTTGCCAAATAGACGTGAGGGTGAGAAGAGAATAGGGGCGACCAATTGAACGAACACTAAGTGGATAATAATAATTAGTTATATTGAATAGTACTTACTAGTATGGTATACAATCGGTGGAACAACTGCCTATCGTTGTCCACATAGAGTTCTTATATAGTCGGTCAAACTGCTGACATAACAATATGCGATATATTGTTATTTATACATTGCGGTAGGTTGACCTAGTAATTTCACGGAAGGTAATGTTATTATGATGTTTCAGCATAACATTTGCAATGCTTACAGTTGGTTTTGTCAGAACTCCTACTCACATGGGGAGTGTATATCTGTGTTTGTGTGTAAATTGCGTTGTGCGCTTGAACATTGTGTGATTGTGTTTGTTTTAGTTTATATTTTCTATGTGTGTGTTCGGATTGTGAATTTGTGGTAAAGGAGGACTGTTTATACTTTCGGGATTTACATTTATTACCCATCAATCATATTATGTTCTTTATTTAATTTGACATGGAAATACAATAATAAGTTGAAATAAGGATACAAAATAAAAAACGTGCACATTTGCCTGACTGGCTTCTAAAACACACTGCCCGCACACAACAGCGTGCCTTGCCTCCTCCCATGGCTCGTCTTGTCTCTCTCGCACACACACAAATCCAACATCGCCCCCCGCCTTGAAGGAATCCTTCAAGAACCTACACTTCTTCACGAGATAGCGGGCAAATTTTAGAAAATGCACGCTTGATGATGCCACTAGTTGTTCGAATGGTAGCCACTCGTGCAACTGCATCCGGACCGCTAAAAACTTGAATGACTCTTCCCATGGGCCATTTCAATGGAGGAGTGTGTACATCCTTGATCAGGACCAACATGCCTTCCTTCAATGATGACGAGGTTTTTGCCCATTTGGTGCGGACCTGAAGCTCGCCAATGTATTCTTTCTTCCATCAGTTCCAATATTGTTGGTGAAGCTTTTGCGTCAGCTGGAAGTCTATTGTCTACAACTTGACTGTAGTCGCCTGCAGCAGGGGATATAAGTCGTCTACCAGTTAAAAAATGACCCGGAGAGAGAGCGTTTAGATCGTTGGGATCGTCGGATAAAGGAGATATAGGACGGGAGTTCAATATACCTTCTGCTTGTATCAAGATTGTGTTAAATTGTTCGTAGGTGAAATGATGATTATCTACTATTCGTTTAATGAGCAACTTGACCTGCTTTACCCCGGCTTCCCAAAGCCCTCCAAAATGTGGAGCTCGAGCTGGAATGAATTTCCAAGCGATGCCGTCATCTTCAAGAACGGTAGCAATTGCAGTTTGCGTTTCCCTGACGAAACTTGATAGTTCTTTTTCTGCTGCCACAAAATTTGTGCCGTTGTCTGAATTCATGGTGTGTGGTTTACCTCTTCTTGATGTAAACCGCAAAAATGCTGCCAGAAACGAATCCTTTGTTAAATCTGTTGCCAATTCCAAGTAAAGAGCCTTGGTGCTCATACATACAAATAGGTATATATATGATTTTATTAGCTTACATCCACGCCCGGTCTTATTCTTAATTAACACCGGTCCAGCGTAATCTACCCCGGTGTTCATAAATGGAATCGCAGGCGTGACTCGTTCTACTGGAAGGGAACGCATGATTGGTGTTTGGAGCCTTGGTAGTGTCTGAAAACATTTTATGCATGAAAATATTATTTTCTTCAGTTGGGTTCTTCCTGATATGGGCCAGTATTTTTCAATAATTGATGCTAAGGTTGTACTGGTGCCCACATGTTTTAGCCTCTCATGTTCATGTCTTAATAGTAAGGTTGCTAAATGTGTTTTTCCAATTACCATTGGATATTTTTTCACATATTTATATTCCGAACATTGAATTTGCCCTCCTACTCGGATTATATTTTCTGTGTCCAGAAAGGGATTTAACTTATGTAAAGGGCTTTTTCGGTTGACTGAATCGCCATCCTTCAAATTTTCCTATTCTTCTTTGAAGTATTGCTCTTGATCTAATTTAACGATTGAGTTGTTTACTTTCTGCAGTTCTTTGGTACACAAAAACCCATATGTTCTACTCGTCTTTTCCACTTGGCAGTTTTTGATAAAGCGCATGCAATATGCCAATGTTCTTTGCAATCGTTTAAATGATGAAAACCTGTCAATATCCAATTTAGCCCGAGGGTCAACACCTAGTAATGCCTTTAGATTGTTTCAGGTGGTTCGAGATTGAAGTTTAAGTTAGGTGTTATAGGCCATTCGTCTGGTGCCTGTAACAACCAATTTGGGCCATGCCACCACAACCTCATATTTTCCATCTTTCCAGGGAGGTCTGTCGGATTATCACTTGATTTGATGTGTTTCCAATATTCGATTTTCGTTAATGTTTGTATTTTTGCAACCCGATGACTCACAAATACTTGCAATGTGTTTGGTGGTGTATGAATCCAATGTAGCGTAACTGTAGAGTCAGACCATAAATGTATGTCAGAAATCTGAACAGTTAAGGTTGATTGCACTCGATTTACTAATTGAGCTAGCCAGGTTGCTGCGCACAATTCTAATCTCGGTATGGTGACCGTCTTCAATGGTGCTACCCTTGTTTTTGAGATTAAAAGGTTTATATGAGCCTCACCTTGTTCATTTACAGAACGTACATAGACGCACGCCCCATATGCCTTGTTTGATGCATCAGCAAACCCATGCAATTCTAATTGAACCATGTTTAGACAAACTACTTGTCTTGGAATTTTAAAGGTTTTTAGGAGCGGTAACGCTTCCTTGAAATGTTTCCATTTGGTATATAGCCACTGAGGTACACCTTCATCCAACCCAATCTAGCAAGACCAGAGTTCTTGCATAATTATTTTTGCTGTAATAATTACTGGACTTAACGATCCCAGTGGATCGAATATCTGAGCAATTTGGGATAGAATATTTCTTTTCGTGATGTTAGTATCATTACCCTGGAGGCTTATGTTAAACAGTAACGTATCATCCTTGAGTGACCAATACAATCCAAGAGTTCTCCTAAGTTGATAATTTTTTCGTTAGGGCATGATTCCAAACCTTTTAATATCTCGGAGCTATTTGAGATCCATTTTCGCAGCGTAAAACACACTGTTTTTAGTGTATCTGCTACTTCCTTAGCTAGCTGTAGCGTCTCTTCTTCCGTGATGCCACCTGTCAGCAAATCATCCATGTAGAAGTCCGTTAAAATGGTTTGTGCTACCTTGGGGTTTTCTGTTTGACAATCTATTCCTAGCTGTCTCAAAGATTTGTCGGCTAAATATGAAGCCGATGCAGTGCCGTATGTAACGGTATTCAAGGTGTACGTACCAATCTCTTCATTCGGCGTATTCCTCCATAGTATACCTCCATAGTATATAAGGATCGCTGTGACGGTTCTAACCAAATCTGCCGATACATCTTCTCTGCTTCCGCACAAACAACAAAGTTATGTGGCCGAAATCGCATTACGATTGTTAATAATTCATCTTGCAGTGATTTTCCTATTAGTTGGATGTTATTGAACGAATATCCTGAACTGGTTATAGCGGAACCGTCGAAGACTACGCGTAATTTGGTGGTAACGCTGTCCTCTTTTAGAACTCCATGATGTGGTAAGTAGTTCACGATTTTGTTGTCTTGCGATTCTTCTATCTTTGACATATTTCCCAATTGGAGGTACTCCTGCATGAATCCAGTATTCCTTTCTTTGAAAGTCTCATTTTTTGCGAATCTTCTTTCTAAAGTTTCAAATCGAGTCAAGGCCATCATTTTTGAGGTTCCTAAACTATCTGCGGTTTCCTTCAACGGAATTGTTACAACGAATCTTACGTCATCATTTCTTCTGGTTGTCTTGTAAAATATTTCATCGCATCGTTTTTCTTCTTAAGATCTCACCTTATCAGCAGGTAGTTCTTCTAACAACCAGAATTTCTCAATTTGCGATTGTAACTCCTTTGTTTTCCCAAATCCACATTTAACATGTAGTGCGATTTGCTTCACCTCTGAGCTGCTTGTTACAATCCACCCAAGCCTTGTCTTCTGCAAACTGGGTGCACCAGGACCTAGATTATGTTGTCCTACACACAACAAGCTCCAAAATAGTCCTGCTCCTATGATCATGTCGATGGGCGCTGATTTGTTGTAACCTGGATCCGCCAATCTTATGTAATTTGGCATTGAATAAGATGTGTCCGTAGTGGTTTGATGGGGAATGTTATCGGATATAGTCTCCATCAAAAGACAACTAGTTGTTGTTTCGAATTCATTGTGCATGGCTTGTAAACTTACTTCACATTTGAAATTTATTGTTGTAGTCACTTGGTTGATTCCCATGACAGACATGTGCACCTTAGTCTTTGGTATTTTTAGCTTATTAAAGAAGTTCATTGTCATGAAGTTTGATTGTGCCCCACAATCAAGTTCTGCTCGACAACTCCATGGATAACCATTCGCGTCTATTATTTGAACTAAAGCTGTAGAGAGTAGAGCTTGCGATGAGTTGGCCACTAGACCGTTACTAGTGTATGCGCCCGACCGAGATTCCCCTTTGTCTTCTGCGCCGACTTCTCCCGGTTTCCTGTCCAGATGTAGCAGCGTATTATGTGCCCTTGCACATTTCCTACAGCTTCCCGACCGGCAGTCGTTTACTCCGTGGCCCTTTATTTAGGCATTTAAAACATAAATTCAATTTTTTCACTTGAACTATCCGCTGATCTATCGACAATTTCCAGAATATTTTGCAGTTGTAAAGCCTATGAGATTCTTTGCATAAATAGCATTCATTATTTTTACTCCATGTACTAATGGTTTTCGAATGTTGTTGTATTTTCACACTTGGTTTAGTTGTGACTGTTTTATTCATCTCTAGCGTTTCCAACATGTCGGCCTTTTGTTTCAGAAATTTTCTTAATTCATCTAGAGTTGGCAGATTATCCGACTTACGTTCTTCCCATTCTCGTAGGGTTACCTTATCTAACTTTGTGCTGATTAAATATTTTATTAATTTGTCCCACTGGTTCGTAGGTTGCTTCAAGATCTCCAATGACCTTAAGTTTTTCGATATTTGATCTATAAAACTTCTTAATTCTGTAGATGATTCCTTTGTTAGGCTTGCTATATTAAACAATGCCTTTACATGTGTGTTCACGAGCAATGCTTTATTGTTATATCTTTCGATCAATAGATCCCAGGCTATTCTGTAGTTAGATGCCGAGAACTCTATCGAGTGAATTATTTGCGCTGCACTATGTTGTAAAGCTGCACGTAAATAGTGAAATTTTTGTATTTCTCCTATTTGTTCATTATCATGGATAAGCGATTGAAACATATCCCTGAACTCCAACCAATTTTCATATGAACCCGCGAAGTTAGGTAAATTTTGAAAGGAATGCTCTCATTCACCTTATTCTCTCAATTTCTTGAATTGGTTGCTTCTCAGCTGAATACTGGAACTGCGTTCACTCTCGATCGCCTATGCTTGCCCAAAGTAATGCTGAGTTGCCCCAATGATTGTTGTTCCTTGCTGCTGTTGTTGTAAGTCTCGTTTTGCAGTAAGAAAAGTTTATTTTTGCACGCCACTGTTTTCTCGCACGCCACTGTCACTGTACGCAATGTTTTGCCTCGTCGTGAGTAGAGTGACTAAATATATAAGAGTGTGGACGATAGCTTCCCAGCCTGTGATTGGCGCCGCCATAGTTTGTCTAAATGTTCAAACGAAATGCATTGCGTTATATGGAGCGCGCGGCTCATATATTCTTATACTCTTTAAATCTAAAGGACCAGATAAGATAATTGCACCTAGTATTTTTATGTTATTCCTGAATAAATTCTGCGTATTTTATTCCGCGACAGCATAGGTCTATCTATTATAGAAACATTTATACTAAATTCCAAACATTTCGCGGGCTAATATAACTATTTGTGCTGTATACTTGTAAGTATATTAGTGTTATACATTTCGCGAATCTCTTGAAATAAACACTGTTTATTATGCTTATTACATTTATTAATTCAAACTGTGTATTTTAAAATTATGTTTATACCGTAATATTTGAGCGCGAAATGTTTCGACTTTTGTATAAATGTTTCTATAAAAGATAGACATATGCTGTCGCAGAATAAAATACGCAGAATTTATTCAGAAATAACATAAAAAATACGGGGTGCAATTATCTTATCTGGTCCTTTAGATTTAAAGAGTATGAGAAAATATGAGCCGCGCACTACATATAACGCACTGCATTTCTTTTGAACATTTAGACAAACTATGGCGGCGACCAATCACAAGCGGGGAACCTGCGCTCTATGCTTTGGATAGGGACTACTCGTCGATTGTCCACACTCTTATATATCTAGTCACTCTAGTCGTGAGTATTCTCCGCTTGTTGTACGTTGCACTATCGCTCTACCGAACCGTGCTGTTGCTGCTATACTACGCAGCACGAAACCACGTGTTTTTATTTATTTGCACTTATTTCACAATTCACGGTTAATATCCGTCGCTCGAAGGACCAATGTTTATACTTTCGGGATTTAAATCAATCATTTTTTGTTCTATATTTAATTTGACATGGAAATACAATAATAAGTTGAAATAAGGATACAAAATAAAAAACGTGCACATTTGCCTGACTGGCTTCTAACACACACTGCTCGTACACAACAGCGTGCCTTTCCTCCTCCCATGGCTCGTCCTGTCTCTCTCGCACACACACAAATCCAACAGGTACTAACTTAACTAATTTAAAATTACATATATTTTACAAAACATTATATCTATTTGATGATTGATGCTACATTTTTTGTGAATGAGAAATGTTTTGCTTTGTGCTGTTGTGTGTGCTAATGTTAGGTGTTCTGATCATGAAACTGCTCATGAAATATGGGTAAGTCTTGGTAGGAAAGCTTTTAACGGATATATACTTTTTGACCTTCCCTGAATCGATTCCAACTATTTTTGGAATGACGTCCGTCTGTGTGTGTGTGTGTATGTTCTCTACAGCCTAAACGGTTGAAGCTAAAATAATGAAACTTTAAACTGAAGATTTGCATATGCCTGGGGTGTGCACCTCCTATTTTTGAAAAAAATATTCAAAGCAGAAGTGCCTGTTTCCTCTAGTCATTTTTTACAGTTTCTGCAATTACTCAAAAATGGTTACAGTTACAGAAAAATTGTGCAGAAATTAAAGGTATTTATATCTAGCACAACTTTTGCTCGAATTTTTTTTCCAAAAAGGGTACTGGTTTCAAAATAAATCTCTGCTTATTATATATATTTTTACATAAATCGTATCATCTGCGCCTGTCAATTGTTTAATAGTAATAGTCTTTCATAATTTGAAGTTTGACATTTAATATTTATTAAATGAAATATATTTAGTGTAAAAGCAATCTAAAGGTTAGAACAAATATTATAAATTAGATAAATAATGAAACTACGATATGGTTTAACCCAAATGCGTATAAGAAAGTTCGGTGCATGACACTGCAGATGTTTCTTGAATGTAATCTCGGATGTAAGGTATGCTAGTGTCTTCGTGTAGTTGTGTAATGCGGGTGTATCTTCCAGAGCTGGTCACCAAGCGAAGCCATTTGTTTTGCAAGCTTTGCAGTGGCAGTGTGGTGCTGCCCGGTGCGTTTAGCCAGACTGAGGCCGCATACGGCACATGCTTTTGTGATTGCGTGTTTGATACGTAAATGCTTGAGCATACACACACACAAACACACACACGCACCCACATGTTCTCCCACTCACACTTCCCCCTACTGCACGCACACACACATTTAAGGGGAGGTTCTCCTAAACTTTATTGAAAAAATTTTTTTTCTCATTTAATGAAGGCTTCGTGTTTATAGAACATGTGTGCAAAAGGATACTCCGATCCGTGACGCATATCGTTACGTGTTGGAATACACTGTAGCTGGCAGCACATGCGGAACTTGATTAGGCATATTTTGCCGCACATGCCGACCTTGATTCCGCGTATTTTTGGCCCGCCATTTTGGATTTTTAATCAATTATTTTGATAAATCAATGACAAATCTACATTCAGCGACCATGATTACTTATATATACAAATTTTGGTTCAAATTGGTAGATGCAAATCTTTTTGCATGTGCCATATTAAATCCGTCATTTTTTTTTTTCTAAATTACACATCAAAATCGTAATCAGCGATCCAGAATCCCTGCATGAACTGATAATGGTCATGATCACTCTACAAACAAAAAAGTTATCTCCAGGCAAACTTTGTCAAAACTTTAAACGCGTTTTTATCGAAACTACATTTTTCACCACAACTTCGTGCACAGGGCTCGATCTACTTATTCGATTAACTTAATTTTATATCTGTTAAAATGAATATACTCTTTTCTATGCCTTATACCTAATTTAAGCCTACAAAAATGTGATTAAAAAATTTTAAGAGGGGCCAAAGTGAAAAAAAGAGTATCAGAAATTGCATTTTTTTAAAACATGCGCATAATTTGGTTAATTTTTGGCGAAATTTATTCTAATTAGGTATATGTCATAGAAAAATTAGTACGTTGTAATAATTTTTTTTTATTTTCGATTTCAGTTCACTACAAGGAGCTGTATGCTCCAAGTTGTGCGGGTACATTTTAAGTGCAGAGGTCCAGAAAAGCCGCCATTTTTAAGCCGCCATTTTGTATTTTGCGATAGTAAAAACTTTAGAAAAACGCACAAAAATGGACCAATTTAGAAGTTAAAACTGTAAGTTCTTATTCCTTTTAATTCTCCCACAATAAATTCTCAAAGTTTTGCTGAATTTGAGCCAAGTTTAGGAGAACCTCCCCTTAAATATATATATATTTTTATTTTATTTAAATTGCGGATCGACTACAATGGTCACTAGCGCTTGTACAGGTGAAAGTGAAATATAGGATATGCAAAAGAAAACCGGATTTTATATAACAAGAGAAAATAAAAGGGGAGATAGATAAATGATTAATAATTAACATAAATTATAAAATTGAATCGATTGAGAAAAAACAGCATCAGTTTTAGCTCACAATTAGATAAAACCAAAAGAGAAATATTATACATTCACATGCGTGAAAGAATATTGCACAACTGGAATGTGTAGACAAAAGTCAAGAACTGAGATCTTTTATAGAAACCACAAAAACCATAGCCCCGGCTGATATATAGTGTGGAGAAAAAAGAAAATAAATGATAATTGAAGTATTAGCATTTATGGAACGAAAAAAAAGAGGAGAAACCTTTCAGCTTTGCGTAAACAAATCAGCTACCCGGAGAAATGAGAGCACTTTACCAATGCTTGTTGCATTATAACTAAACCGCATGGACCCTCAATACCAGCATTGCGACGATGCAAATTGTAACTAGTACACTGCTCGGAAATATGTTCGAGAGTGAGCCTACTGTTACAAGTGGAGCAGAGCGGTGGTTGTTCTCCTAGTAACAGATGCAAGTGTGTCAGACAAGTATGGCCTATTCTCAGACGAGAGATGACCGCTTGCTCACACCTTGTTTAGCGGAGCGGTGCCATCCACCGCTCCACTGACACCTTTACACGTCGCAATTTACTCGTAGAAGAGTTCCACTCCTCCTGCCATAGCTTAAGACAATGCACAGCCACAGACCTCAACACATCATCGGCGCGCAACGGATGACGGACAACGTAGTTGCCGTTGGCTGCTCCAAGAACAGCTCGGTCGGCACAGTAATTACCGGGTATCCCAGCATGTCCGGGTATCCACATGAGTACGACATCTCTCTCTAGCTCCCGTAAGGATGTCCAAAACGGTTGGATCTGTGGAGAATCTGCTACCGATGCCTAAGATAGAACTCAGGGAATCGGTGCAGATGAGCAGGTGACGTTGCTCATCGATAGCTTGACGGGAGTGTCGAAGAGAGTAGAGAATACCATATAGCTCAGCAGTGTACACTGAGCATATGGGTAACAGTGTGAACGACTGGGATACGCCATCAGTCACAAAAGCGCAGCCTGTACCGGAGTCTGTCTTGGAGCCATCAGTATATGTGTGTTGAAAGTCTGTGTACTGTTGCAATTGAATAAAGAATTCATTCAAGTATATGGTGTTGGGGGTAGAATATTTTGGCAAGTTGGTCCGTTCTATGTTCGTCAATAATGAAAGAGATGCCCATGGAAGGATGTTGGTAAAAATCTCGATAAAAGTCCCTTGGTTGTCAATAATGGTATTTGACAACCTTGGAAGTTTCACTGCAAGCGGATAAAGAGAAGTTACACTATTGGTATTAAGACGATTCAATACCGGATTATTGAAAAATATGGAATGGCTTATATGCTGCGTGAGCGAAAGAACTTTGCTGACGTACCTCAAACCAAGTTTCATGTACCTTATGTGAAGCGGCGGTACACCGGCTTCACAGTGAAGACTTGCAATTGGGGTAGTCCTGAACGCTAATGTGAGTGCTAGAAAGCCAGTATTATGCACGCTTTCTAGCTTCTTCAAGTGAGACGCATTGGCAGTGTAAACAATGATAGCACATAAGTCTATCCTTGATAGAACCAGACTGACGTAAACTAGCAGCAGAGAGTCCCTATTGGCTCCCCATTTTGTGGAGGCAATACACTTGATAGCATTCAATGACATTCGGCACTGCGCAGAAACAGTGTTGATTTGTCTCAGCCATAAAAGGCGACGGTCGAAAATTATGCCCAAAAACTTCTTCTCATCCACAATCCGCACTGGTCTATCGTAAACCGATACAATAGGACAGGATTGTGTTTAACGTAATCGACAGAAGTCGATAGCACAGGTTTTCTCCACAGAGAAACGAAAACCACGGTCGGATTCAGCCAAAGAAACTTAATCAACTGCCTGTTGTAATCTCTTCTGATAGAGAACAAGAGATTGGGATGAAGTGAAGATCGTGAGGTCATCCACATAAGGACCATAATCAACAGTATTTGGCAGGTTGGACACAATGTCATTGAATGCAAACAAAATAATGTTACATTTATGGAAGAGCCTTGGGGAATTCCGTCGTAAAGAAGAGAATGTTTGTCTCGAAAAGGACGGTTCAAAAGAAAGTTTTCTACGAATTGAGGCAGATGAACTCGTAGACCTCAGTTGTGCAATTTTCGTAGAATTCCGTATCTCGTAAGTTTTCTCTAGATCAAAAAACATTGCTACCAAATGGTTGCTTTTTAAAATGCTAGATTGAATAGCGTTCGTCAGATACACATGCAGGTCAGTAGTGGAGTGGTGCTGACGAGATCCACATTGATGTTTGTTGATTAGATTGTGGGTTTCTAGAAACCAGCTGAGTTGATAATTGATCATGCGCTCATATAACTTTGACAGATGACATGTCAAAGATATTGGATGGTAGCTTGATGCAGATGACACATTTTTGACGATGATACATTGCGCAAGAAATATCATCATGTCCAACAGAAGTATTGGCTGTGCGACTCAGTGCAAATTCAAATTCTGCTAGAGTGAAAGTTGAATTATGACTCTCATATATATAACACTTCAAGTTTAGAGGAACCTCTTCAGCCGCTTTTGAGCGCAGAAAATGGAGTGAGTAATTATCCGAGTGACTAACGTACTCAAAC
>OX122900.1:15511913-15556913 GCA_944738965.1 Nebria brevicollis | reverse complement strand
ATACATATACATATACATATACATATACATATACATATACATATACATATACATAATTACATATACATATACATATACATATACATATACACATATATATATATATATATATATATACATATACATATACACATATATATATATATATATATATATATATATATATATATATATATATATATATATATATATATATATATATATATATATATGCTTGATGAGCAGGAAGACTTAATGGGTGCTCGGGGCAATCTGGAACTTGAATATTATTTATTATAATTTCATTATTATTTTCGCATGGTTCTTTATTTAATTGTTCATTAGAAGTAATCAATTCTAAGTTTTCGTCTATATCATCTAAACTATTTGAAGATTCTGGGGGTTTCATCAAATTAGTTATTGCAGTAACACGTAGACTTGTTCTAAGTGTTTTAACGGTTGGATTAAAATTAAAGCCGCCTCGTTGGCGTATCATTGCAAATGTATTTTCAAGAAAGTCCTGATTCAATTTTGCTGTTGTTATAAACTGCTGGTTATTTAACTTCAGTTCCGAATTCGATAACATTAAAATTGAATTTATAGTCAATTTTAGTCCTGTAAAACAATCAGGTTGACGTGGACAACGTGGATTTAATTTTTGAATATTATTCATCATATCATATCCCTCGTTTAAAATATTTATTATATTCGGAGATTTCTCTGAAATTGCACATTTATTGGGATTTTTATCAAAGAGGGTGTGACTGTTTAGTGAATCAAATAATATGTTCATTGCAAAATAAAATCAGCCGTGTGAACACCGGTATTACTTTTAAGTTCACCTGTGCCGATGGCTGTTCTAATAGAAGCAGCTACACTATGGCTAAAGATTTGTAAAGCTAATTTACAATTCATTTTTTGAAAGTTATTTGGATTTATATGAGCTTCTGTTAATTTACAGTTCGATCTCGCTAGTTGACTACATTTATCTATATTATAAGTTTGTATTACGTCTGTGAACGATACTTTATTGCCTATAAAATAAAATTACAAATTTAACCAATTATTTCGAACACTTTTGAATAGATGTGGCACATCGTATATGATATATATTTGTTGATTATTAACAGTAAAATAAGGCCTGTCTACGTTAACATTTAAATTATCAAGAGCGCTTCTATTATTCGACCCTTGACCGCAAACAATTGCTTTAGGAGTTAAACCGTTTTTTATCAAATTTTCTATACACATTACAATTAATTTTGTTAATTCAGTATTCTTAACACTGCTAGCAGATATGAAATATGCAACTGGGAGTTTCCACTTGGAATATAAACCACGAACCATAAATAATAAGGCGCTTCCGCCATATTTAAAATTTCGACCAAGTGGACCTAAGTCTTCAAAACCTTCAATCATATCAAATTGTTTATTATACTCCAAAAATTTTTTTAAAGCCATTTCATCAAAGGCAACAACGCAACATTTTTCCGTATCAGACATTGTTGATGCCTTAAGTCCTATTTGTTGAAAAAGGGCTGGACTAAAACCAGTTTTAAATTTTGACTTTGTTATCCACAACATTATTGTTGAAATAGCCGGAAGTATTATACCAACACTTATAAAAAAATTATAGGTTGAAGGTGATTTGAAATAAAAACATAGAGAAAATTCTTTTTCCGTTTTGGACCATTGGTTTTTAGTACGATGACACATTTGCATTTGTACCAATACCCTAGAATATTCTGATTTAAAATTAAAGTTATTGATATCGGAAAGAATATCAAATTTTGATTTTCTTTCTTTCTTAAATTTTTACATAACAATGATCGTTTATTTTTGTTTAAAAGCTGAACACGTTTTA
Organism: Nebria brevicollis; assembly: GCA_944738965.1. Classification (NCBI taxonomy): domain Eukaryota; kingdom Metazoa; phylum Arthropoda; class Insecta; order Coleoptera; family Carabidae; genus Nebria; species Nebria brevicollis. The sequence continues at coordinate 15,555,070 of OX122900.1, read as the reverse complement.
ATTTTTTACGAAGTAATTGCTCTCGCGGAGTTTCAGTATCAGAAAATAATTTTTTTCGACAAGCTAAATCTGGGGAACACAAAGGATTAGATGACCATTGTTGTGCAGCTTCACTGATTGTTGGCTGACTTTCCGGTGTTGAAGGCAAATTAATTTCATCTGAATATAAATTACTGTATTTGAGTTTAGGAGACATTACTTTAAATTTTGATGGTGATAATGGGATTAAATTAGAAGTTATCTCTAATACTTGTACCGGTACAGCATTGACACACAATTTATTTCGCAAAGAATTAACAAATGAATCAGAATTGAAATGATCCGCACAAATCAGTTTACGTTGAAGTTTAGCAAAAGGCATATCGATAAGTAATGAATTTCCTGAAAATAAATAATTGTATAATTAAATTATTTGAAACTTGTAATTATTTAGAAATTATTCAACGAAATAGTATTGCATATCTATTAATATAGAAAACTTATTACCACTTCTTGCGACCCATAATTCACACTTTATTTTATCTTTGACTGGAAATTTAAAAAAGGATAATTTGGGGTGGTCCATACGCGATTTTTTACAATTAAAATAAACACACTTCTGACCAGACATCTTATATTAATTTTAAATAAATTTGGAATTGATATAAATATAACCAACATATCACCCGCTAAATATACATGCAATTGTATACAAATTAAACACTCCGTAAAAATTCACGAACTATTCAATATAAGATCAGATTTCTTATCGACATAAAACGGAAACTGTCGAACATGTATGGTTTTAGCTTCATGGTTATAGCGGTTGCCATCTCTAGTCCGGCAATGGTATTAACAGTGGCCCCCTCAAGTGCGGCAATGGTACTACAATATTAAGCGCTGCATAGTTTATGCATTACGTTATACGTCTGTGTATATTTGTCTGTGATACAACCAGGTTTGCATTCACAAAAACAAAGTACACCAATTATCATACAACCCGCTTTACATTCACGTATTTTGGATATATTAAAGTAGCCCAAATATCATACAACCCGCTTTACATTCACGTTAACCCGGTAAACAAAGTACACCAATTATCATACAACCCGCCTTCTCTGTATGATAGTCGCAGGCTTTTGACCATGAACTACACGGCAGCCATGAAGTCGAAACCATATCACCTGGTTTTTGACCCTGTATTTGGTCAACAGTTTGCGGAGATTTATGACAGATGGGCTCGTTCGGTAGGTTTCTTTACTATTAGATCTCGCAATATTTTTGGAGAAGTTAATTTTGAACATCTTTCAACTCCAGACACATCTTTCAGCCCCTTTCCTCCTTGGACATTCTCCCGTCCGAATACCAACTATGCGCTTTCAAATCTAGATCGATCCGCTACCCCACCCATTCTGTTCCAACGTGAGTTTGCTCGAATCATTGCCAACTATCGGCAATGGATTCGCATTTACATCGACGGTTCCAAAAGCTACGACAGGGTTGCATGTGCTTATATATCGGCAAGAAGTGCATGTGAGTTTCGACTCCACAAACTCTCGTCCGTATACACGGCAGAGCTGTATGCACTCTACCAAGCACTTCTCTATATTTGCAGACTCGCACGAAATTCTTTCGTCATTGTGTCGGACTCAATGAGTGCTTTGAAAGCGATTAATTCTTTGTATCCTTAACATCCTCTCTTGCAGCAGATACAAGCAACCTTGATGACACTATCGTCAAAAGGGTCTATCGTGCGCTTTATTTGGGTACCGAGTCATGTTGGTATTCGTGGGAATGAAGCAGCTGATGCGGCAGCTAAAAGAGCATTGTCCAAGGCCACTACTGATTATGATCGGGTGATTGCTGATGACCTCAAGAGTCATTTCAAGCATCTGATCATAAATCAATGGCAATAAAGGTGGAGTCACATAGAACAAAATAAGCTCAGGAATGTTGAGCAATCTTCCCATAGGGCTTCCCGAAAGGAGGAGGTCGCTGTGGCGAGACTCCGGATAGGGCACACTTGGTGGACGCATGGCCATCTTCTGCGCCGTGAGGAGGCTCCGATGTGCGCACGTTTTGTTGGAGTGCTCCCAGTTTACCGAACAGCGAAACAGGGCGGGTCTGTCACTTGACCTGTCGGTGGCCCTTGGTGACCATTCGGCACTCATTGACAGAGTCGTCCTGTTCCTCAGGCATTCAGGTCTATTTGCCTTTCTTTAAAAGTGCTAGTTTTGTCTTTAATTTTATTTATACACGTAGTTTCATTTAGCAGTCATAATTAATATTTTGCATTATCTTTTATTTTACAATATTAAGCATGCACATTCTATCCATTTATATATACATTTTTAATCCTCTTTATTAATATTTTACATTTAGTTGATTTTATTTTTACAATTTTATTTTTACACAATAAATGTTTGTTTTTTAATGTAAGTTTACTTCATTATATAGCTTATGGCGTGAATAGCCAGAGAAGCTGATACGCCTTTTAATTTTAATTTTACCTACCTATCACAGCAAAATCATTTGGAATAAAAATAAAAGATATTTATTATTTTTATTTCACATAACTTATATTTGAAATGATTTTCCAGATAAGGTACTGGTTACAAAAAAATACCATTTCAATATTACATTCAATATTTCTTACGTCTCCTGCATATATACTTGGTCTCCGCCCATATTTAATGTGCTCGCTGACATGCGGCATATCTGTCGCTGAACTTATAGAATTTTAAAATTAAAAAATTTTGAATTCTTTTTAAATTCTTACGATCTAACCCAAATGCGTATAAGAAAGTTCAGTGTCAGACATGCCAGATATTTTAGATATGTTTACCAACAATATCTCTGAGTGCGGTGTGGCGTTGGGGAGGCGCGAGCGGCTCAGGCAAGTGTGTTAACTGCACCAGAGGCGTGAAGCGAAAATATATGCGCGCATGGGCGCTCTTTTGCTACTAATCAATCATTCGTTTGTTTCTTATTCACGATCACGCATGATTACGTACGAAATAATAAAAACAAAATTAGGAGTATTAGAAACCACGCAACTAAAACATTCTTTAAATTCCTTAGTAAGATATAAGTAACGACATAAAGATAATGTAGATGTCTGTTATAATATGCACGGTAGTGGCGTTCTAAGCTTATAGACGTACATCTTTACTAAAGACAGACGCTGTATTAATATCAACAAACGCGACCACATTTATATTCCATCATATGTATTTCGCCAAATTTAGCACATTATTGTTTTCATGATGACCGGAGAAATGGGCCAAAAATATGATTTGAGTAGTTTGGCGTTATTTTAAGAAAAGAAAAACATATATGAACTGATATTTCTCTCGATTTTATTTAATTCTGCTTCTTTTAAAGGTGTTGTATAAACAGAGTGGGTCATTCAAAAAAATCTTCTTACGTGTTTTATATATATTATATATATTTATTTTGTTTGAATGCTTGAGCGGTGAGTTTCGTAATTTAATTACATTAAACAAATAAAAGTAAGCTTTTCTTCCGTGTTTTTTCTCAAACTACTGAAGTTAATTAAGTCATACATAATAGAATCGTTTAGAGATGAATGCAAAAGCCGATAGTGTTGTTTCGGATTGCTCGGTGCCGGACAACATCGGCGCATACTGAAATGGCCCGGCGGTAAGTTTTGGACCTTTTTTTACCTTTCTTTTCGCCAGAACCGGTTTAAGAAAAAGGTTCTCTAATCCTCTTAAATTGCCTAGTTTTACGAGAAGTATGTATTAAACAGGAAGATTTGAAATTGGTACTATTCTGCGAAATTTCAGTTCATTTTCAAAAATTAGTATTACAGGTAACAATGTATCAATAGAGAAAATTTAATTTAGTTTAAAGTTGATCACGTTGGAAGAAGTGTCGTTTTGTGTTGCTGCTAATGGTTTCCGCTATTGTTTTATACTTTTATATTTATCCATTTATACTTCTATATTTTTCCATTTATACCTTTATATTTATCCAATTATATTTTAAACTATACATTTAGATAAAATATCTAAGAATTTTTGATTATTTTCTACCCTTTGTGAGTCTACCTTAAAAATTGCAGATATCTTAAAATTTGCATTCGGGCAGAGTCACTATACGATTTGACAGTCCAATGATTTGTGACACCAACCGCCGGGCAGTTAGATTAGGCACCAAAACATCACTCCCAAGAAGAAAGCCAAACTAGTAGGATATCACCTAACGAAATACAGTACAAATTGGGAGAATGGTTATAATTGGCTGTGTATTGCGAAGTCGAATGAGTATAAAACTTATTGTAGATTGTGTCAAAAAGAGTTAAGTATTTCTCATGGTGGAATAAATGATGTCGTGAAGCACTCAAAAACAAGTACTCACTCGAAGATCGCGAGTTCTCGCGCTGCAGAAAACCAGGAAACCAGGTATTTCCACTGCTGATCGCGATCTCGACGATATTATGTATAAAACGTAAGTCGCAGAAATAACTTCGATATATCACACTGTTAAACATTCGTTAAGCTACAATAGTATGGAATATTCCACTCACCTGTCACCTGTCAAAAGTAGACCAATAAGAATGCAGGATTCTGTATTTTACAGCCAATCAAAATAAATTGTAGGGCATATTTTATACTAGTAACGTTGTGTGTCGACAATTCAGTACTAGTACATTTAAGTGAATATTATAAACAAATGAAATGACAATATACGTACAAAAAACACTTTTGACATTGAATATTTGCAAATAACAGTAACTGTTTTTCTGGTTGCTATGGTGTAACGACTTTCGCGAGCGAGAAGACGCTAGAACGTAATGCTCGACTAGCTCTCAGACCGAAGTCGGAAGTGGGGATAGGAGCTGCAGCAGCTAGGTGAATTAGATTCGAATTTCGTAACAATAAAAATTAATTACACAAAAAGAAAGGTTGCACTTAACTGGGCTTTTGACGCCAATACACGCTAAATATTAAGTATTAGGGTTAAAAAGAAAATAAGCAAAATATAATGTTAATGGAGTCATGGCAAAGTTAGATGATCGTGGCTATACTTATCATACGTCCAGACGTGAGTCGTAAGGCAGCTAGTAGCTCCAGGGTATTTATATTAGGGCGTCAGCCCGGTATTCCTAGACGTCCTGGAGGCGGCAAAGAGATGTTGGTGGCTGCGCTCAACTCTGGTGCTGTCTGGTGCTACGGGTCTCTGGTTACCAATTGGTAGTTTTGGTGATAATATCCTCGCGTACGTTCCCCGTACCGAGGTTATGACTTCACGTACGTTATGTAAGTAATAACGTCGGAACCAAATGCCTTAAAATAGGTGGAGAGTGTTATGTACGAGATAGAGATGAACGGGAATTTATAGTTACGGTATTATCGGAATTTTTACATAAAATAAACTAACGATAACTAGCAAACGAGGGTGCTTGAATACTGAACTGCTGTAATGAACCAGGGTTCACCTGAGCGAGAATGTAATTGGCTCGGGCTCTTATCTTTACAAAAACAATTGTTACGCGAAGGTTTAGCGAAGAGGCGCTCGAAAACCAATGGTCAGACGGGTGGCACTCGATTAGCAGTCAAGTTCAATTTTTGGTCTAACGTATAATTTTATTGTTGTTTAATAAAAGTAGTTTTTATTTGGTTGGTTAAAAGAGCCAGAAAGGTTTTGTGTAAAATTTTGTTAATTTAAATTCATTTCATTTTTTTTTTTTTTCGAAATTTAATAATTTAATTAAAATAAAACTCGCGGTGTGAAAAGCCCGTTCGCTCCAAGTGCTGTGTTTTTATTTTTGTGTGAAAGAAGGTAAGCAATTATACTTTTATTACCTTTTTGTATCATTTAAATTTAATTAATATAAATAATAGTTTTCTATCAATATAATTCGGTTCTATCTGTATTAAAATTATTGGTTATCCCACAAAGAACCCAACAACATCGGCATTTATGTATATTTTTTTTATCAAAAATAAGGAATCGGGAATAGTTTGGTAGCTACCTTTAAAACCGAACTCCGTTCCATTACATTGGTGGCAGCGAATTGGGATAAATATTAAAAATTATATTACTTTGTTGAACCAAATTATTTCATAGAAACTAAATACTTAATCTTTTCAAAATTAACTAAGCTAATTGTGTGTGATTGAAGAAAAAAATATTTAGTTGAACGCATATTATTTTGAATTGAGTTGCTATGTGAGTAATATATTATCGTTATTTTTGTATAAGAGAACTGTGTGAACGACGAGATAATTTTGATGGTATCAAATATCCATAACACAAAAAGAATCATATTACATTTGCTGTTTAAGATCTTTATATCAAGAATTTAGTAAACATAAATATTCGTTAAATTTCATAACACTTTTATTTTCAAATTTAATTTAATTCATATCAAAAATTATACTAGGGTAAAACGACCAGTTTTGGCACAGTTAAGAAAATTCTCTACTCTTTTGAGGATTAAAAAAAATATGGATAATATATTTATATAATAATTGAAAATTTTTAAAGTTTAAGTGTTTTATAAAGTAAAAAAAAAATTAAATTGTTTATTGATGTTTTAGGTAATTTTGTTCACAATTTATAATTCGATGTTAAAATGCCAGTTTTGGCACGGTGGTTGCCTTTAAGAGAACAGTCCTTTCTAGTAGTAGCACGGCAAATATAGTTATAAATTTATATATTTTAGCTTGGATTTCCTAAAATTTAGGTATATATTTATAAAAAAAAATTTATAAAATAAAGCTACTGCAAGTGGCAGTAGCTTTATTTTATAAATTTTTAAATTATAGAGGTAGGTACTATACCTTTCTAAAGCTAAATTTAATATTTATAAAGTTCTAAATTATAAATGTAGACAACAATATTATTCTTTATCTATAATGCAAATGATATTTTAATTAAATAATAATTTTTAATCGAAATATTAAAATTACTTATAAATAGGTATATTACATCAAAATTTTTAATACTTTTCTTGCATTCAAATTTTGTGAACAATGAAAAATTGAAATCTTTTCTAGTTTTATTTTTTTAGATAAGAATACTTTTCATCTTGTAATTTCAGATAAAAGTATTTTTTCAAGTGTACCGGGTAGGGCAAAACAACCTCCCTAGTTTTGCAAGTGAATTAAAGAAAAAGGAGTCGAGATACAAAAAATGTATTTCAATAAAATAAAGTAGTTACATGGCCAGTTTTATCTTATGTAGTTTTAAAAATCATATCGGCCAAGTGTTGTCCTTCATTGTCTACACACTGCTGCAAGCGACTTTTGAAGTTTTGCATAACCCTTTCAAGCATTTCTTCAGGTATACGGCGAATTTCCGTGCGGATTGTCTCCTCTCAGGGAGACAAAGCATGCGGGGAACATTTCCTTCAAAACCAGCATTGATGCCCGCGCTGTGTGGGCTGTGGCTTCCCCCCCGTCCTGCTGAAACCAGACATTCTCGAGACCAAGTTCTTTAAGTGCAGGGGCAAAAAAATTCTGGAGCATGTTCATATAGTGCCCAGAATTGACGGTAACTGCCCAATTTCTTTCCTGTAGTAAAAGTAAGGCCCGATAATCCCTATTCGGGAAATTGCGCACCAAACTGTGACACGATCACTATGCAGAGGCTTCTCGTGGATCTCCCTCGGATTGTTTTTGCACCAATATCGAAAATTTTGTTTATTTACACCGCCAGAAAGATGGAAATGTGCTGGGCGGCGATTACAGACTCCTTTTCGCGTATGTATGCTTCCACGGCAAAAGCGCGCTGCTCGTTCGTCCACATTGTGTTTACGACTGAATCCTTTTGTAACACATACACACGGCATATCTTTCTGCCGCCATTCACGCCATTCCTACCCTGTTACGACCTCTGCTAGCTTCACAATTCTCTGTTGAAACTAGGGAGGTTGTTTTGCCCCACCCGTATAAGAGGTTTTGGTTCTAATTCTTGATTTTTCACATTTCTTTTTACCCTTTTTATTAACGGTGTCATTGTTTTTACCAGTTTTCACTAAAATAAAAATAATTTATTCAAACTAATACAAAAATAAATTAAATAGGTCATGTTTTAGATTTTTATTTTTTATGAGATAAACAATAAAATTTCAGTGTACGTATAATGTAAATAATAACTGATACATACCTTTTAAAGAATTATTTATCTGTAGTTAAAATTTGTTCTTGTTATAAGAAATATGTAAAAACATTAATATTCTAACCTCACTTGCTTACTGTCAGAGGGTCTCTGTTTACCGTTCCATTTATAGAAGCGGCTACCAATAGAAAAGCGCTGTAAGCATAAAGTGCTTCTATAATTGGCGCACTCTTCAAATTTCATACCAATTAAAAAACACGTGTTTTTAATATTAAAAAATTAAAAAAAGTCAATATTCAACTTTTGAAATGTTTCGATGAACTATTCATTTAGTTTATTTAACCAGGTACATATTAAAAAAATACGTTTTTCTAGTAAATATGATTGTAATTGCTTAAGCTATGGTAACCGTAAACTAACTGGAAATGGCTGTGAAAAGTACAATTTTGATATCGCTAAACAATATTCGTTTTTTTTTTTAATTAATAATTTTAAAATGGACGTTCTAAAGGTTTTTTCTTGTTTAAAACTATATATAAATATTTAAATCGTTGTTATACCTACGCATTTGCACAATTTTAAACGTATAAAACCAAGTTTTTGATACCTGTGCCATTACTAGCGATGTGCCAAAACTGGTCGTTTTACCCTACTGTTTCATACAAAAACAAAAAAAATGTCTTTACCAACATCGTCAGTCTCACAAGGGTCTGAAGGTCAAACATTAATACCATCTGTGAGAACTATCGGACAGACATTAGTAGGAATTCCACAATTTTCGGGACACCATAATGAAAATGTTAATGAATTCTTTTCAAAATTATGTCAACGTGCAACTATCGACGCTTGGACAGAACAACAGACTTAAGCTGTCGCTAGATATCATTTGACGGGAGATGCGTTTCTATTTTTGGAATCGGAACCAATTTTAAATAGTGATACAATTTCTTATTCAGAATTTAAAAAGATAGTTATAAAAAAATAATCAAAAAAAATTATACCAGGCCAAGGGATACTTATTTTATCGAAATGCATTCAGATTACAAAAGAAACAGTAGATCAATACGCCACTAGATTAAAAATAGCGGGAAAATATTTACTAATGGAAAATTTAAGTTTTGCTACTAATGATCAGGAAAAAATTTTAATAAAACAACGACACGATCGCGATTTAATACAACAATTTGAAAAGGGTGTGAATCCAGACATATTTATATACATTTGAAGAAGTTGTCGAATTGGCACAACACGCAGACACTGCTAATAGCAGATTGTTAAGAGGAAATAATGCTTTTATGTTAGAAACACAAAATTATTCGTTACAAAATAAAAGTAGAGATTTAAATTGTTTTAAATGCGGAAATACGGGACATTTTGCGCGCGATTGTAGGGGGAAAAGTCGTATCAAATGTAACTTTTGTGGAAAAGAAAACCACGTGGAGAAAGATTGCTTTACAAAAAATAGGCGAGACCATTTTTATAATAGAAACCAGAGTGGGTATACTCCAAATGAGCAATATTATCCGCAAAGACGGCTGCAACAAAATTTGAATAGTAATTTAAACGAGCAACGTCCCTCGCTCGCTCCCCAGAACGAAGGACGTGCAAACCAACAGTAAAAAAATTGTCAACTGGCCATGTCAATGTAAACGGATATAATATTTCCGGTTCATGCGTGATTAAAATCCGAATTCAAGATCGAGATGTCACCTTTTTAGTGGACACTGGCGCGGCAGTTACAATTATTAAAGAAGGAGTAATTCGAAATAGGGGATATAAAATTTTTACATCATCAGACACTATCATAAGAGGTACCACGGGAAAAGAGTTAAACTGCATTGGATTTACTAACGTTCAATTCCAATTAAAGAATAGTCAACATTCATTTGATTGTATGGTATGTGATGATTCCTTACCAATTCAAACTGAAGGGTTGCTAGGTCGGGATGTTTTAAAAGCTCTGAATGCCGCTATAAACTTCGATGGATATGTCGTTCTAATGGGAGAAAAACTAAAAATGTGTGAATATGCATTAGGTACAATTGAAGAATCAGATTGTACTCTATTTAGAGAAATTAAACAGAATATTTCACAAAACGGTGAAAAGAAAAATTTCAAAGCAAAGAGAAAAATGGTTAATAAAGAAAACAGAATTAAGAGTGAAAATAGTAGTAAAACAGAAAGTAAGAAAAATCAAATCAGCAGTGAAACAGCTGAAACAAAAATAGAAGAAGGGTGTAAGAAATTAAATATGGAAGAAATAGTAGGTGATCTATTTGATGCACCAGAAAAGTATTGTTTGGCGCATTGCGTGGCGCAAGATTTGCGAATGAACCGTGGAATAGCGGTTTGCTTTAAGAAAAAGTTTGGAAATTTGAAAATATTAAAGGATCAAAAGATCCAGAAAGGTGGATTAGCTGTATTAAATAATTCAGGAATGTTCAATCATAAAAGAAGATTCATCTATTATTTGGTGACTAAGAAATTCAGTTACACAAAACCTACATTAACAGATCTAAAAAGGTCATTACTAAAATTAAAAGAACATTGTATGAAAAACAACGTGTCTCATTTAGCAATACCTAGAATTGGATGTGGTCTGGATAAACTGAAATGGTCAAGAGTTAAGAAAATATTACAAATAATTTTTGAAAGTATAAATATAGTGATACAAGTTTATCACGTTAAAAAGCCAGTTATTCAAAATATAGAACAAATGACAAACCCGATACAAGAAAGTACGCAGTCAAACGGAGTTAACAACTGTGAAAAAAATGAGAAGAAAAAAGAAGCAATGGAAGTAGAATCCGATGAAGAAGATTTTTCTGTAATCACGGTTCAAGCCGAAATACATGATGAACCGAAGAAATCAAAGAAGATGCAAGAGAAGCCCAGAGCTAATATTTCAAGGAAATTGGAACAGAAGAAAGTTTTAAAGCAAGAAATAACCAAAAGCGATAAATATCAACAGTTATCTCCATTACGGTCAATAATGGCTGATAGCAAAGATGGGGGTTTTGACCGATCCTCTGTCCGAATAAAAGATTCAATTGATATACCGCCAAGATGTCAGTTCGTGTGCGAAGCTGTACAAGATATCCGGAATCCTGTGCAGAATATACTAGTGGAAACCGTTGAAATATTAATTCATGGCCTTACAGCAGCAAGATTAATTTCACCAGCAAAACCGACAATTACTGTTTGTGTTTTAAACGTTTCATACAATTCAGTAAAATTACCTAAGAACACCGTCATTGGATACAGCGAAGAAATAAAAATGAACTCGGAAGAAGTTGAAATCAATAAAAATATAAATTATGTAGAAGAGAGGGAAGAAAAAAGTTTAGAATTCTCTATTCAGCATTTAGAAGAAAATAAGAGAATACAGTTAGAGAAATTGCTTGAAGAATATCAGCATATTTTTATGAGTCCCGGAACAAAACTAGGATGCACTAATCAAGTAAAGCATCACATTATCACAGAAAATGTACCACCAATAACAAAAGCACCGTATAGGATACCCTACAGTCAAAGGGAAGAATTGAAAAATCAGATAAATGACATGATGAAGCAAGGTGTTATCGTAGAATCAAAATCGCCCTGGTCAGCACCAGTGGTTATGGTATCTAAAAAGGCAGCCGAGGGTGAAAATAAAATAAGAGTTTGTATTGATTATCGAGAATTGAATACAATTACCAAGAGGGATTTCTTTCCCATTCCGAATCTACAGGAGACTTTAGATCAGTTAAGCAACGCTAATTATTTTATAATATTGGACTTAGCAAGTGGATATTGGCAAGTAGAAGTTAACCCAGAAGATCAAGAAAAAACTGCATTCACAACACCAGATGGACATTATGAATGTAAACGAATGCCATTCAGGCTAGTCAACGCTCCAAGTACTTTTCAAAGATTGATGTACTCTGTTTTATCAGGGATGACAGGTGAACGTTGTCTCGTGTACCTTGATGATATTATTATATTCTCAAAAACATTTGAAGACCATTTGAAGAGATTGGAAGAAGTATTTCAAAGGCTGCAAGAAACAAATTTAAAATTGAAGCCGTCAAAGTGCGAATTTATAAAAACGGAAGCAAAATACTTAGGACACATAATCTCAGTCCAAGGAGTGAAACAAGATCCAGGAAAAATTGAAATTGTAAAAAATTATCCTAGACCTAAAACAGTAAAAGAAATTCGGCCATTTTTGGGATTAGTAGGATTTTATCGAAAATTCGTACCAGAATTCTCCCATGAAGCTATACCATTAACCGCACTGACAAAGAAGAATACCAAATTTGACTGGACCAACGAAACACAAAATTCTTTCAATCATTTAAAAAATAAATTATGTCATCCTCCAATTTTAAAATATCCAAATTTTTCCGAACCCTTTATCTTGTCCACTGATGCATCCGGGGTTGCAATTGGGGCAATTCTCAGTCAAAAAGATGGAGATCATGAAAGACCAATAGCGTATGCCAGCAGACAATTAAACACGGCTGAAAAAAACTATTCTCCAACAGAACGCGAATGTCTTGCCATTGTATGGGGCATCAAACATTTCAGATGCTATTTATATGGAAGAAGATTTTCAGCGATTACGGACCATAAATCTTTGAAATGGTTACTAACGTTAAAGGATCCGACATCTAGATTAGCTAGATGGGCATTACTCTTATCCGAATACGATTTTGAAGTTATTTACCGGCCGGGAAAGAAGCACAACAACGCCGACGCTTTAAGCAGAATTCCTGTAAATATTATCAACATTGATGTACCCTATTTACCTACTTGGGATCGGGATCATATTAAAGAAGAACAAAATAGAGATGAAGATGTAAAGAGAATATGTAAAAAAATAATAAAAGAAGCGGATTTCATTTCATTTTACTTGGATGAAGATGGTTTATTATTTAAAGCAAAAGAAAAAGTGGAGCGTTATGATCAGTTATACATTCCAAAGCCAATGATTAAAAAAGTCATTCATGATTATCATGACCTTCCATATGCAGGACATCAAGGCAATTTTAAAACATTCAATCTGATAAAAAGTAAAATGTATTGGCCTACTATGAGAACATATATTAAGGAATACATCAGAAAATGTCATTCTTGTAATACTCGAAAATCACCCACTCATAATCGTCAAGCTCCACTACAAAGATTTGAGGAAATCAGACGTCCATTCGAACTTACCGCTATGGATATTGTAGGCCCATTGGTAACATCTGACAGTGGAAACAAATATATTCTTACGTTCCAAGACTACTTCACCAAATATCCAGAAGCAATTCCACTACCAGACCAAACCGCAGACACCGTTGCTAAGGCTTTGGTGACGCATATTTTTAGCAGACACGGGGTACCAGAAAAATTGCTCACGGATCAAGGAGTAAATTTTACTTCAAATCTAATGAAAAACATCTGTAAGCTACTAGGAGTAACAAAAATTCAAACAACACCTTATCACCCCATGAGCAATGGAATGATAGAAAGGACTCATAGGGTATTTAAAGACATGTTGTCCCATTATGTTTCTAACTCACAAAGAGATTGGGATATATGGTTGCCATATGTTCTAATGGCATACCGAGCGTCAGTACACTCATCTACTGGAGAAACACCTTTTTATCTAATGCATGGTCGTGATATGCAACTTCCTTATGATGATATCCTTAAGCCAACCACAATAAAGTACGACTATAGTGAAAATTACGCTTCAGAACTGATGGAGAGACTAAATTCAACATTCAAATTAGTTCAAGAAAAATTAAAGATTTCGGCTGATAAAAGAGAATATCATTACAATAAGAAAAGCAAACCAATTGAATATAAATTAGGAAGCAAAGTATACTTAAACGATCCAGCGAAAAAAATAGGAGTCTCAAAAAAATTAACTAAAGCTTGGAAAGGTCCGTACAGAATAACGGAATGTATAGGTCCAGTTACATATCGAATAGTTGAGGTAAAAGGAAGAAAAGAGCATATAGTACATGTTAATCGCTTAAAAAAATGTTACGATACCGATACCACTCTAGAAACATCAGATGAGGAAGAAATAAATATTGAAAAAGCAGACAATCAAGATCAAAGTTTCAATAATATTGGAAATTATATGGAACCTATTGAGAAAGCGATTCATATTGAGAAACATCAAGAAATAAAAGATCTAACTAATGAATTTAGCGAATATATAGATGAAAATGAAGAAGCAGACGACGAAGAAGAGGACGAAAATTTAAACTTGGAGACAGATAACGTGAAGGATAATGGGAGAAATAAAGAACCAAATTTAGAGGAAATTGAAAATACTCTTCACCCTGAACTGGAATCTCATGATAATTCTAGAGATCACCATCATACTCGAAGTAGGGGGCCAGTGGAGGAACAACCATGGGTTCTACCCAAAAGGTTATAATAAAAACGAAATATATTAAAAATAATAACAAATAAGAATAAATTATTGTAATAAAGCAACTTGGATCCTGTTTATAATATTAATACTAAAATATGATAAATGAAAACTTAAACCAAACATAACTATAGCTTTTACAGAAAAAAAAAAAAATGGGAACATTCATCAGGATTTTATTCATCTATTTATATTGGAGATGTACCGAGGCCATAATCGCCTACGATTGCCAGGCCCAACAAATGAATATATCTACATTTAGCCTTATCGAAATTGGAAAGTGCAAGACTCCCGCAAAACAAGTGTCATCATCGGAGGAAATAATACAACTCCTACAAATAAATGACGTAGAAACTCTGCCAGTTCATCAGTGCAAAATCCACATCACTCGCTTAGTAACATATTGCGGACTACATTCTCATGCATCAACTGTAGCTAACGGCTTATCATCGTATATCTATCCTTCAAGCCGCACAATGTGTTTAGAAATGCATGTGACGCGATTGTTGATGTCATTCTACGGAAGTAATATTGACAATCTTGTAATTAACGGAACTACACATGCAAATGTCATCATGGCTGGTTCAATCAGTAATACAGGAAGTTGTATAGGAGCCACTTATGAAGATCACAAAGGACAATGGCAAAATGTCGTCGTACAAGCAGCCATAGAAATAACGCTACAATATCGGTATGCTCCAACCAACGTAAACGAGAACAAAATTATATTACCAGGAGGACTAACCTGCCCTTACAAAGAAAAATTTTGTATTGACTCATATTACGGATATTCGTACTGGGACCATGTTAACATGAACGAATGCTCAGAAAAAAAATATACAGTATTATACGAGGGAGTAGCAAATAAGCTAGATCCAACAAATGTCTCAAGGGAAAACTACGACATCGTAATGTACTCTGTAAATCATGGTGATTCGGTTTTTGCAATGCCAATTTCGAAACATACCATGATATGTGGCCAAAGCTCATATGAAACAGATCACCCAAAATTCTTTATAATAAAACCATCAGAGAATGGCAGGTTCTATTTCCAGAAAAAAGGAATAGATGTCTTTAATATCGACCCAATTGCTTATACAAGTGCAAAAGTAGTCTTTGTAGAAAGACATTTAAGCAGTCAAATCACCACTTTATATGAAGACGTAGTAGCACCAAGGTGCGCTTTAGAACAACAAATATTAAAGAATCTGCAGACTCTGGCAATAACAGCACCAGCCGAATTTGCTTATGCGAAAATTCAAACTCCTGGGTACACAGCAGTCAACTACGGAGAAGTCGTTCATATTATACAATGCTCACCAGTAGAAGTTACAGTTAGGAAAACAACAAATTGTTATCATGAACTACCAGTAAGCTATGACAATAAATCTATGTACATGACTCCACGAAATCACGTGTTGCTAAAATATGGATCGGAAATAGGATGTAATCCTTTCTTATATTCACAATATAAGTTAAACATGAAATGGTATAAGGTATCCCAGGAATTACACGAGGTTCCTGAACCACAGATCATAGAACCAACAAACAACCAAAAATGGAATTACAAGAGTCCATCAAACTTATTCATGGGAGGACTTTATTCACCACAAGACATGGAAAAATTGCAGCGACATTTAATACTACCTTCTGAAAGACAAGCAGTTGAGGGCATAGTTATACGAGGAATGATGGGATTAGAAACCGATTTACAAAGAACCAATTTCGATAGTTTTGTGAACGAAAACACATTAAAAAAATGGATGACTCAAGTCTGGTATTCCGCTATCTCATGGATCACAACTATTGGAAATATTACTTCAAGTATTATAGGCATATACGTAATCGGAAAGGGTATAAAGTTCGTTATCGATACTGTCATACATGAATTTTTGCTTTACGATTTATTCGGTTGGAGCTTAAAATTAATTGGGGCTCTGTGGGACAGTGTAACAATGTTTTGCATACACCGTCAGCGACAACTAAGGGCCCAAACGAAAGACGAATCAGAGATCGTAGAGAATGCAGCAGAACAACACCATCTTCCCACTCTCACTTATCCTTCGCTTCCCCGACCCGTAACTTCGACTGACCCATCATGGCTAAATACATAGAAAGAGGTACAGAAGTATTCCATTCAATATACATCACCGATCAATACCATAATTATCTGTATAAATTTTATATAATATTTTTATTCTTTATTTTACTAGTATATTAATCATTATCTTTTCTTTAATTTTTATGTACCAAATATATATATATATATATATATATATATATATATATATATATATATATATATATATATATATATATATATATATCAATACCACATGGGAGAGAGATGAACGAAAAATGCACATTCACTGTATCTAATCACAATCAAAAATGGGCACAGAAAATAAACATCCAGGAAGACAATTCAAAAGACTCGAAAATTTCACACCAGTGGCTAAAGAAAATAAAAGAAGAACGAAAATAATATGTGACAAGTGAAAAAAAAAAACAATTCGTCAAAATAATAATGTA
Organism: Nebria brevicollis; assembly: GCA_944738965.1. Taxonomy (NCBI): domain Eukaryota; kingdom Metazoa; phylum Arthropoda; class Insecta; order Coleoptera; family Carabidae; genus Nebria; species Nebria brevicollis. Next base: position 15,538,053 of record OX122900.1, on the reverse strand, counting down.
CAATATTCTTGTGTATTCATAACTATTTCAGTTGATTATTCTTTAAAAAAAAAAAATTCTAAACGTAAAACTCTCTCTCTCAAATATGTATTTGTATTATTGTTAGAATTAGTTTAAGATAAATAAATATTGTCAAGATTTATGTAAGGGACGGGTGACATGCACCTAGAGTTTCTTTAAAAAAAGCTTGTGAGAAAAATCAATTTTTTTTGTAAGGAGGGAGGATTGTAATGAACCAGGGTTCACCTGAGCGAGAATGTAATTGGCTCGGGCTCTTATCTTTACAAAAACAATTGTTACGGAAGAATGTACTAAATGCAAAAATGCACGTGATAAAAAAAAACTGATATAGAACGATACTGTAACGGTAAGACATCCGCCTTACTAGCTGGTCAGCCGACAAGAGAGCGATATTCCGTATCTTTTTGCGAAACGACAAGTTATTACCGCATTTGCCGGATTAATAAATCCCGCTCGAGGTGCGCGCAATGCCGAGCGGCGAGGGATACCAAGCGATTTGCGGTAAAACCGCTAGATGACACGATTATCTCGAAATTGTGCCATTTAGGCTCATAAAACAGCGACAGCGTTACAATGGTTATGAAAACATAGTAGTGTTTTTTTAAAATATTTTAAATTAAAAAATAGATTTGTTTCACTGAATAGTCCCTCGAATACGATTCGTAGTCAAAGTTAAGTAGATTATTTTTGATGGTGTATTACTCATGTTTCTTGTGCTTTCGAATATCACTCGTGCTGCGCACTCGTAATATTCATACTAAAGCACAAGAGGCATTCGTAATACACCATGAAAAATAATCCACATAACGTTGACTACTTATGGCAGGGGTCCCCAACTCTTTTGCACCCAAGGGCACATTCTAGAATACCGGTCGGGCAGCGGGCACCATTTATTTTTTCAAGGTAAATTTACAGTTGGATAATACTGCATTTAATGCACAAAAAAATATTTAATTCTAAAAATAAAATTATAAAATTTATAAATTATTATGTTTAAATTTTTATTTAAAATAAATAATAGTATAAAAATTCTTCATAAAAAAATATAAATCTGAAAGTCTATGTGATCGTTGGCCATTTCATTGACAATTGCTTCGTAATTAAGAGAGTATGGTAATATTCCTGCTCGTAGGCAATCATCAAGAAGCTCATCTGTAAGTCGAGATCTGTACTTTGATTTCATGACATACACTGTTGAAAACAATGATTCACACAAGTATGAGGAACCGAAAAACGATTTTATTTTGTATGCTTCTCTTTTCAAGAATGGAAATTTGTTTTTTTTTTTCATCTATATTGCACAAGTTCTCATCTGATACATTGGATTTTTGGACAATGTCGTTCTGAAGATTCAAAATTTCTAGCTCCTATTCTTCTGTTCTTACTTGAATTAGGTCTGCGATATATGTAACTATTTCGGTTACTTTTACTTGGCAAGTTAAAGGATTGATAAAAAAAGTAACCATTGGCTGAATGATATTTAACTGTCGATTTTCAAACTGGTCTAGAAGTAATTGAAGGTTGATAACAAATGAGAAATGCACGAGTGACTTCTTTTGAAGATGTTATATCCGCAAAACCAGTTCAGCTTTCAACGAGTTTACAGACCCTATCATTTCAGCTAAATGTTTGCCTTTTCCCTGCAGCTCCAAGTTTAAATAATTCAATTTTTCCATTGTCTGTGATGAAGCCAAAATCCAGCAGCCAGCAACGGTCCGTTAGTTCAACAAAATTTTGTTTTTTGGTATTGAGATAATTTTTTAATTCTTCAATTAAGTTTATAAATCTTACAAGAACTTTGCCTTTACTGAGCCAACGAGTTGCGCTGCTCGAATAAAGTAGACAATTTTTGTGACTATTTTTATGACATGTCCGAAGGGTAGTATTTTACCACACAAAACTTCCTGGTGGATAATACAATGATACGACAAAAACAATGCAAATGAATTATCTTTCTTGCAGAGGGCAACAAATCCATTGATATTACCAACCATTGCTGGTATTCCATCAGTGGTTATCGCAGACAGCTTGTGCAAAAGCATGTCTATCGACTTTAAATATGTTCTAAATGTGTTATAGATATCCTCACATGTTGTTGGTTTTTTTATGGGTAATATTTTCAGTAGATCTTCTTTTACAGTATACCAGTAATACTATTCTCAGCATAACTGCTAACTGTGCTGTACTTGATATATCTGTAGACTCGTCAAATTGTAGTGAGAACCAGTCACATATTTCCAAGTCACTCTTTAATTAAGTTTCGATGTCCTTTGAAATTGCGTATATTCCTCTTGTGATGTGGTTAGCTGACAACTGCAAGTTTTGTATTGCTGACTTAATCTCACGTTTATTGGAAAATTTCGCAAATAAGCAATCAGCGTCAGTCAGAAATGCTTCCTTTTATAACCCACCATCTTGGAAAGGCATTTTCTTCTTTGCAAGCAGGTGAGAAATTTTTAGAGAAGCAGTAGTGGCACTTTTAAATTTTACTACAGGCCTAGTGAAAATCGATTGTTGGGCAGACAGGTTTGATTTCAGTTGATTTATGTTCTTCTTTCTTAGTTCAGATATAAGTGGATACACGTATTAAAAGTGGCATGGACTGTCTGGAAGTGGCGTTCAACATAATTTTTTTTGGCACTGCAACACTACGGCCAAACAAAAAACACAAATATCTTTAAAATAGACGAAACAATATTTTTCCTTCCAGTAAGTGTTAAAAGTGTAGATTCGTTTTCTCTTATCTGATCTACTCATTTTGGGGTTAAAATAATAAATTATTTAAAATCTAGGAATAATTATTGAACATACGTCGACTAATCTAGTTAACCCCACCACGCACACCGACGCGACGTAAACATTACCTAGCCGCCTCTAGGACAGTGCTATATTTATTTAGCAAGATCAAGTATCTCGTTACTAGAGGGCGTTATTATAGAATTGCTCATATTGAAAGGGAAGTGGCACGGTGACGTAACTCAAACGACACCCATTAAAGCGAATGCTATTTTAACAGACTCTTAAAATTTCTGGAAAGAATTATTATTTTTAAAATTATAACGATTTAATTATTTTCGAACAAATACGCTTTTATTTCTCTGATTTATTACTAAATATTAAATTTATTAATTTGTTTCATAATATTTTATTGAGAATTTGAATATTTTTTTATCGTGATCGCAGGGCCCACGTTAAACGGTCGGCAGGCGCCCACGTTAAAAGGTCGGCAGGCGCAACGGTGCCCGCGGGTACAAAGTTGGTGACCCCTGACTTATGGTATTAAATGTGACTATTCCACTCACCTGTTATCTGTCAAAAGTAGACCAATGACAATGCAGGATTCTGAATTTTACAGCCAATCAAAATAAATTGTAGTGCATATTTTGTACTAGTAAGGTTGTGTGTCTACAATTCAGTACTAGTAATTTTAACTGAATATTTTAAACAAATGAAATGACAAAATGCATACAAAAAACACTTTTGACATTAAATATTTGAAAATAACAGTAACTGTTTTTCTGGTTGCTATGGTTATGAAAACATAACCAAATAGTATTGCTATTTTTAAATTTAAAAAAAGATTTGGTTCATTGAATAGTCCCTCGAATACGATTCGTAGTCAAAGTTAAGTAGATTATTTTTGATGGTGTATTACTGATGTCTCTTGTGCTTTCGAATATCACTCGTGCTGCGCACTCGTAATATTCATACTAAAGCACAAGCGACATTCGTAATACACCATGAAAAATAATCGACATAACTTGGACTACTTATGGTATTACATGTGACTATTCCACTCACCTGTCATCTGTCAAAAGTAGACCAATAAGAATGCAGGATTCTGTATTTTACAGCCAATCAAAATGAATTATAGTGCATATTTAGTACTAGTAAGTGTAATAGAACGGAGTTCGGTTTTAAAGGTAGCTACCAAACTATTCCCGATTCCTTATTTTTGATAAAAAAAATATAAATAAATGCCGATGTTGTTGGGTTCTTTGTGGGATAACCAATAATTCTAATACAGATAGAACCGAATTATATTGATAGAAAACTATTATTTATATTAATTAAATTTAAATGATACAAAAAGGTAATAAAAGTATAATTGCTTACCTTCTTTCACACAAAAATAAAAACACAGCATTTGGAGCGAACGGGCTTTTCACACCGCGAGTTTTATTTTAATTAAATTATTAAATTTCCAAAAAATATATGAAATGAATTTAAATTAACAAAATTTTACACAAAACCTTTCTGGCTCTTTTAACCAACCAAATAAAAACTACTTTTATTAAACAACAATAAAATTATACGTTAGACCAAAAATTGAACTTGACTGCTAATCGAGTGCCACCCGTCTGACCATTGGTTTTCGAGCGCCTCTTCGCTAAACCTTCGCGTAACAATTGTTTTTGTAAAGATAAGAGCCCGAGCCAATTACATTCTCGCTCAGGTGAACCCTGGTTCATTATAATCCTCCCTCCTTACAAAAAAAATTGATTTTTCTCACAAGCAATTTTTAAAGAAACTCTAGGTGCATGTCACCCGTCCCTTACATAAATCTTGACAATATTTATTTATCTTAAACTAATTCTAACAATAATACAAATACATATTTGAGAGAGAGAGTTTTACGTTTAGAATTTTTTTTATTTTTCAAGAATAATCAACTGAAATAGTTATGAATACACAAGAATATTGTACATTATTATTTTGACGAATTGTTTTTTTTTCACTTGTCACATATTATTTTCGTTCTTCTTTTATTTTCTTTAGCCACTGGTGTGAAATTTTCGAGTCTTTTGAATTGTCTTCCTGGATGTTTATTTTCTGTGCCCATTTTTGATTGTGATTAAATACAGTGAATGTGCATTTTTCGTTCATCTCTCTCCCATGTGGTATTGATATATATATATATATATTTGGTACATAAAAACTAAAGAAAAGATAATGATTAATATACTAGTAAAATAAAGAATAAAAATATTATATAAAATTTATACAGATAATTATGGTAATGATCGGTGATGTATATTGAATGGAATACTTCTGTACCTCTTTCTATGTATTTAGCCATGATGGGTCAGTCGAAGTTTCGGGTCGGGGAAGCGAAGGATAAGTGAGAGTGGGAAGATGGTGTTGTTCTGCTGCATTCTCCACGATCTCTGATTCGTCTTTCGTTTGGGCCCTTAGTTGTCGCTGACGGTATAAGCAAAACATTGTTACACTGTCCCACAGAGCCCCAATTAATTTTAAGCTCCAACCGAATAAATCGTAAAGCAAAAATCCATGTATGACAGTATCGATAACGAACTTTATACCCTTTCCGATTACGTATATGCCTATAATACTTGAAGTAATATTTCCAATAGTTGTGATCCATGAGATAGCGGAATACCAGACTTGTGTTATCCATTTTTTTAATGTGTTTTCGTTCACAAAACTATCGAAATTGGTTCCTTGTAAATCGGTTTCTAAGCCCATCATTCCTCGTATAACTATGCCCTCAACTGCTTGTCTTTCAGAAGGTAGTATTAAATGTCGCTGCAATTTTTCCATGTCTTGCGGTGAATAAAGTCCTCCCATGAATAAGTTTGATGGACTCTTGTAATTCCATTTTTGGTTGTTTGTTGGTTCTATGATCTGTGGTTCAGGAACCTCGTGTAATTCCTGGGATACCTTATACCATTTCATGTTTAATTTATATTGTGAATATAAGAAAGGATTACATCCTATTTCCGATCCATATTTTAGCAACACGTGATTTCGTGGAGTCATGTACATAGATTTATTGTCATAGCTTACTGGTAGTTCATGATAACAATTTGTTGTTTTCCTAACTGTAACTTCTACTGGTGAGCATTGTATAATATGAACGACTTCTCCGTAGTTGACTGCTGTGTACCCAGGAGTTTGAATTTTCGCATAAGCAAATTCGGCTGGTGCTGTTATTGTCAGAGTCTGCAGATTCTTTAATATTTGTTGTTCTAAAGCGCACCTTGGTGCTACTACGTCTTCATATAAAGTGGTGATTTGACTGCTTAAATGTCTTTCTACAAAGACTACTTTTGCACTTGTATAAGCAATTGGGTCGATATTAAAGACATCTATTCCTTTTTTCTGGAAATAGAACCTGCCATTCTCTGATGGTTTTATTATAAAGAATTTTGGGTGATCTGTTTCATATGAGCTTTGGCCACATATCATGGTATGTTTCGAAATTGGCATTGCAAAAACCGAATCACCATGATTTACAGAGTATATTACGATGTCGTAGTTTTCCCTTGAGACATTTGTTGGATCTAGCTTATTTGCTACTCCCTCGTATAATACTGTATATTTTTTTTCTGAGCATTCGTTCATGTTAACATGGTCCCAGTACGAATATCCGTAATATGAGTCAATACAAAATTTTTCTTTGTAAGGGCAGGTTAGTCCTCCTGGTAATATAATTTTGTTCTCGTTTACGTTGGTTGGAGCATACCGATATTGTAGCGTTATTTCTATGGCTGCTTGTACGACGACATTTTGCCATTGTCCTTTGTGATCTTCATAAGTGGCTCCTATACAACTTCCTGTATTACTGATTGAACCAGCCATGATGACATTTGCATGTGTAGTTCCGTTAATTACAAGATTGTCAATATTACTTCCGTAGAATGACATCAACAATCGCGTCACATGCATTTCTAAACACATTGTGCGGCTTGAAGGATAGATATACGATGATAAGCCGTTAGCTACAGTTGATGCATGAGAATGTAGTCCGCAATATGTTACTAAGCGAGTGATGTGGATTTTGCACTGATGAACTGGCAGAGTTTCTACGTCATTTATTTGTAGGAGTTGTATTATTTCCTCCGATGATGACACTTGTTTTGCGGGAGTCTTGCACTTTCCAATTTCGATAAGGCTAAATGTAGATATATTCATTTGTTGGGCCTGGCAATCGTAGGCGATTATGGCCTCGGTACATCTCCAATATAAATAGATGAATAAAATCCTGATGAATGTTCCCATTTTTTTTTTTTTCTGTAAAAGCTATAGTTATGTTTGGTTTAAGTTTTCATTTATCATATTTTAGTATTAATATTATAAACAGGATCCAAGTTGCTTTATTACAATAATTTATTCTTATTTGTTATTATTTTTAATATATTTCGTTTTTATTATAACCTTTTGGGTAGAACCCATGGTTGTTCCTCCACTGGCCCCCTACTTCGAGTATGATGGTGATCTCTAGAATTATCATGAGATTCCAGTTCAGGGTGAAGAGTATTTTCAATTTCCTCTAAATTTGGTTCTTTATTTCTCCCATTATCCTTCACGTTATCTGTCTCCAAGTTTAAATTTTCGTCCTCTTCTTCGTCGTCTGCTTCTTCATTTTCATCTATATATTCGCTAAATTCATTAGTTAGATCTTTTATTTCTTGATGTTTCTCAATATGAATCGCTTTCTCAATAGGTTCCATATAATTTCCAATATTATTGAAACTTTGATCTTGATTGTCTGCTTTTTCAATATTTATTTCTTCCTCATCTGATGTTTCTAGAGTGGTATCGGTATCGTAACATTTTTTTAAGCGATTAACATGTACTATATGCTCTTTTCTTCCTTTTACCTCAACTATTCGATATGTAACTGGACCTATACATTCCGTTATTCTGTACGGACCTTTCCAAGCTTTAGTTAATTTTTTTGAGACTCCTATTTTTTTCGCTGGATCGTTTAAGTATACTTTGCTTCCTAATTTATATTCAATTGGTTTGCTTTTCTTATTGTAATGATATTCTCTTTTATCAGCCGAAATCTTTAATTTTTCTTGAACTAATTTGAATGTTGAATTTAGTCTCTCCATCAGTTCTGAAGCGTAATTTTCACTATAGTCGTACTTTATTGTGGTTGGCTTAAGGATATCATCATAAGGAAGTTGCATATCACGACCATGCATTAGATAAAAAGGTGTTTCTCCAGTAGATGAGTGTACTGACGCTCGGTATGCCATTAGAACATATGGCAACCATATATCCCAATCTCGTTGTGAGTTAGAAACATAATGGGACAACATGTCTTTAAATACCCTATGAGTCCTTTCTATCATTCCATTGCTCATGGGGTGATAAGGTGTTGTTTGAATTTTTGTTACTCCTAGTAGCTTACAGATGTTTTTCATTAGATTTGAAGTAAAATTTACTCCTTGATCCGTGAGCAATTTTTCTGGTACCCCGTGTCTGCTAAAAATATGCGTCACCAAAGCCTTAGCAACGGTGTCTGCGGTTTGGTCTGGTAGTGGAATTGCTTCTGGATATTTGGTGAAGTAGTCTTGGAACGTAAGAATATATTTGTTTCCACTGTCAGATGTTACCAATGGGCCTACAATATCCATAGCGGTAAGTTCGAAGGGACGTCTGATTTCCTCAAATCTTTGTAGTGGAGCTTGACGATTATGAGTGGGTGATTTTCGAGTATTACAAGAATGACATTTTCTGATGTATTCCTTAATATCTGTTCTCATAGTAGGCCAATACATTTTACTTTTTATCAGATTGAATGTTTTAAAATTGCCTTGATGTCCTGCATATGGAAGGTCATGATAATCATGAATGACTTTTTTAATCATTGGCTTTGGAATGTATAACTGATCATAACGCTCCACTTTTTCTTTTGCTTTAAATAATAAACCATCTTCATCCAAGTAAAATGAAATGAAATCCGCTTCTTTTATTATTTTTTTACATATTCTCTTTACATCTTCATCTCTATTTTGTTCTTCTTTAATATGATCCCGATCCCAAGTAGGTAAATAGGGTACATCAATGTTGATAATATTTACAGGAATTCTGCTTAAAGCGTCGGCGTTGTTGTGCTTCTTTCCCGGCCGGTAAATAACTTCAAAATCGTATTCGGATAAGAGTAATGCCCATCTAGCTAATCTAGATGTCTGATCCTTTAACGTTAGTAACCATTTCAAAGATTTATGGTCCGTAATCGCTGAAAATCTTCTTCCATATAAATAGCATCTGAAATGTTTGATGCCCCATACAATGGCAAGACATTCGCATTCTGTTGGAGAATAGTTTTTTTCAGCCGTGTTTAATTGTCTGCTGGCATACGCTATTGGTCTTTCATGATCTCCATCTTTTTGACTGAGAATTGCCCCAATTGCAACCCCGGATGCATCAGTGGACAAGATAAAGGGTTCGGAAAAATTTGGATATTTTAAAATTGGAGGATGACATAATTTATTTTTTAAATGATTGAAAGAATTTTGTGTTTCGTTGGTCCAGTCAAATTTGGTATTCTTCTTTGTCAGTGCGGTTAATGGTATAGCTTCATGGGAGAATTCTGGTACGAATTTTCGATAAAATCCTACTAATCCCAAAAATGGCCGAATTTCTTTTACTGTTTTAGGTCTAGGATAATTTTTTACAATTTCAATTTTTCCTGGATCTTGTTTCACTCCTTGGACTGAGATTATGTGTCCTAAGTATTTTGCTTCCGTTTTTATAAATTCGCACTTTGACGGCTTCAATTTTAAATTTATTTCTTGCAGCCTTTGAAATACTTCTTCCAATCTCTTCAAATGGTCTTCAAATGTTTTTGAGAATATAATAATATCATCAAGGTACACGAGACAACGTTCACCTGTCATCCCTGATAAAACAGAGTACATCAATCTTTGAAAAGTACTTGGAGCGTTGACTAGCCTGAATGGCATTCGTTTACATTCATAATGTCCATCTGGTGTTGTGAATGCAGTTTTTTCTTGATCTTCTGGGTTAACTTCTACTTGCCAATATCCACTTGCTAAGTCCAATATTATAAAATAATTAGCGTTGCTTAACTGATCTAAAGTCTCCTGTAGATTCGGAATGGGAAAGAAATCCCTCTTGGTAATTGTATTCAATTCTCGATAATCAATACAAACTCTTATTTTATTTTCACCCTCGGCTGCCTTTTTAGATACCATAACCACTGGTGCTGACCAGGGCGATTTTGATTCTACGATAACACCTTGCTTCATCATGTCATTTATCTGATTTTTCAATTCTTCCCTTTGACTGTAGGGTATCCTATACGGTGCTTTTGTTATTGGTGGTACATTTTCTGTGATAATGTGATGCTTTACTTGATTAGTGCATCCTAGTTTTGTTCCGGGACTCATAAAAATATGCTGATATTCTTCAAGCAATTTCTCTAACTGTATTCTCTTATTTTCTTCTAAATGCTGAATAGAGAATTCTAAACTTTTTTCTTCCCTCTCTTCTACATAATTTATATTTTTATTGATTTCAACTTCTTCCGAGTTCATTTTTATTTCTTCGCTGTATCCAATGACGGTGTTCTTAGGTAATTTTACTGAATTGTATGAAACGTTTAAAACACAAACAGTAATTGTCGGTTTTGCTGGTGAAATTAATCTTGCTGCTGTAAGGCCATGAATTAATATTTCAACGGTTTCCACTAGTATATTCTGCACAGGATTCCGGATATCTTGTACAGCTTCGCACACGAACTGACATCTTGGCGGTATATCAATTGAATCTTTTATTCGGACAGAGGATCGGTCAAAACCCCCATCTTTGCTATCAGCCATTATTGACCGTAATGGAGATAACTGTTGATATTTATCGCTTTTGGTTATTTCTTGCTTTAAAACTTTCTTCTGTTCCAATTTCCTTGAAATATTAGCTCTGGGCTTCTCTTGCATCTTCTTTGATTTCTTCGGTTCATCATGTATTTCGGCTTGAACCGTGATTACAGAAAAATCTTCTTCATCGGATTCTACTTCCATTGCTTCTTTTTTCTTCTCATTTTTTTCACAGTTGTTAACTCCGTTTGACTGCGTACTTTCTTGTATCGGGTTTGTCATTTGTTCTATATTTTGAATAACTGGCTTTTTAACGTGATAAACTTGTATCACTATATTTATACTTTCAAAAATTATTTGTAATATTTTCTTAACTCTTGACCATTTCAGTTTATCCAGACCACATCCAATTCTAGGTATTGCTAAATGAGACACGTTGTTTTTCATACAATGTTCTTTTAATTTTAGTAATGACTTTTTTAGATCTGTTAATGTAGGTTTTGTGTAACTGAATTTCTTAGTCACCAAATAATAGATGAATCTTCTTTTATGATTGAACATTCCTGAATTATTTAATACAGCTAATCCACCTTTCTGGATCTTTTGATCCTTTAATATTTTCAAATTTCCAAACTTTTTCTTAAAGCAAACCGCTATTCCACGGTTCATTCGCAAATCTTGCGCCACGCAATGCGCCAAACAATACTTTTCTGGTGCATCAAATAGATCACCTACTATTTCTTCCATATTTAATTTCTTACACCCTTCTTCTAATTTCGTTTCAGCTGTTTCACTGCTGATTTGATTTTTCTTACTTTCTGTTTTACTACTATTTTCACTCTTAATTCTGTTTTCTTTATTAACCATTTTTCTCTTTGCTTTGAAAATTTTCTTTTCACCGTTTTGTGAAATATTCTGTTTAATTTCTCTAAATAGAGTACAATCTGATTCTTCAATTGTACCTAATGCATATTCACACATTTTTAGTTTTTCTCCCATTAGAACGACATATCCATCGAAGTTTATAGCGGCATTCAGAGCTTTTAAAACATCCCGACCTAGCAACCCTTCAGTTTGAATTGGTAAGGAATCATCACATACCATACAATCAAATGAATGTTGACTATTCTTTAATTGGAATTGAACGTTAGTAAATCCAATGCAGTTTAACTCTTTTCCCGTGATACCTCTTATGATAGTGTCTGATGATGTAAAAATTTTATATCCCCTATTTCGAATTACTCCTTCTTTAATAATTGTAACTGCCGCGCCAGTGTCCACTAAAAAGGTGACATCTCGATCTTGAATTCGGATTTTAATCACGCATGAACCGGAAATATTATATCCGTTTACATTGACATGGCCAGTTGACAATTTTTTTACTGTTGGTTTGCACGTCCTTCGTTCTGGGAAGCGAGCGAGGGACATTGCTCGTTTAAATTACTATTCAAATTTTGTTGCAGCCGTCTTTGCGGATAATATTGCTCATTTGGAGTATACCCACTCTGGTTTCTATTATAAAAATGGTCTCGCCTATTTTTTGTAAAGCAATCTTTCTCCACGTGGTTTTCTTTTCCACAAAAGTTACATTTGATACGACTTTTCCCCCTACAATCGCGCGCAAAATGTCCCGTATTTCCGCATTTAAAACAATTTAAATCTCTACTTTTATTTTGTAACGAATAATTTTGTGTTTCTAACATAAAAGCATTATTTCCTCTTAACAATCTGCTATTAGCAGTTTCTGCGTGTTGTGCCAATTCGACAACTTCTTCAAATGTATATCTTGGATTTTTGCTGATATCCAAGATAATTAATTTAGCGATGTCTGGATTCACACCCTTTTCAAATTGTTGTATTAAATCGCGATCGTGTCGTTGTTTTATTAAAATTTTTTCCTGATCATTAGTAGCAAAACTTAAATTTTCCATTAGTAAATATTTTCCCGCTATTTTTAATCTAGTGGCGTATTGATCTACTGTTTCTTTTGTAATCTGAATGCATTTCGATAAAATAAGTATCCCTTGGCCTGGTATAATTTTTTTTGAGTATTTTTTTATAACTATCTCTTTAAATTCTGAATAAGAAATTGTATCACTATTTAAAATTGGTTCAGATTCCAAAAATAGAAACGCATCTCCCGTCAAATGATATCTAGCGACAGCTAAAGTCTGTTGTTCTGTCCAAGCGTCGATAGTTGCACGTTGACATAATTTTGAAAATAATTCATTAACATTTTCATTATGGTGTCCCGAAAATTGTGGAATTCCTACTAATGTCTGTCCGATAGTTCTCACAGATGGTATTAATGTTTGACCTTCAGACCCTTGTGAGACTGACATTTTTTTTTGTTTTTATATGAAACAGTAGTATAACTTTTGATATGAATTAAATTAAATTTGAAAATAAAAGTGTTATGAAATTTAACGAATATTTATGTTTACTAAATTCTTGATATAAAGATCTTAAACAGCAAATGTAATATGATTCTTTTTGTGTTATGGATATTTGATACCATCAAAATTATCTCGTCGTTCACACAGTTCTCTTATACAAAAATAACGATAATATATTACTCACATAGCAACTCAATTCAAAATAATATGCGTTCAACTAAATATTTTTTTCTTCAATCACACACAATTAGCTTAGTTAATTTTGAAAAGATTAAGTATTTAGTTTTTATGAAATAATTTGGTTCAACAAAGTAATATAATTTTTAATATTTATCCCAATTCGCTGCCACCAATATAATAGAACGGAGTTCGGTTTTAAAGGTAGCTACCAAACTATTCCCGATTCCTTATTTTTGATAAAAAAAATATAAATAAATGCCGATGTTGTTGGGTTCTTTGTGGGATAACCAATAATTCTAATACAGATAGAACCGAATTATATTGATAGAAAACTATTATTTATATTAATTAAATTTAAATGATACAAAAAGGTAATAAAAGTATAATTGCTTACCTTCTTTCACACAAAAATAAAAACACAGCACTTGGAGCGAACGGGCTTTTCACACCGCGAGTTTTATTTTAATTAAATTATTAAATTTCCAAAAAAAATATGAAATGAATTTAAATTAACAAAATTTTACACAAAACCTTTCTGGCTCTTTTAACCAACCAAATAAAAACTACTTTTATTAAACAACAATAAAATTATACGTTAGACCAAAAATTGAACTTGACTGCTAATCGAGTGCCACCCGTCTGACCATTGGTTTTCGAGCGCCTCTTCGCTAAACCTTCGCGTAACAATTGTTTTTGTAAAGATAAGCCCGAGCCAATTACATTCTCGCTCAGGTGAACCCTGGTTCATTACATAAGGTTGTGTGTCGACAATTCAGTACTTTTAAGTGAATATTTTAAACAAATGAAATGACAATATACGTCAAAAAACACTCCTGACATTGAATATTTGCAAATAACAGTAACTGTTTTCCTGGTTGCTATGGTGATGAAAACATAACCAAATAGTATTGCTATTTTTACTTTCTTATACGCAGTATAAGTAAGTATTGTAATCATGAAAAATTTCGAACTCGAGATTTTAACGGAAATACACGTTTTGACCTTCCCTGAATCGATTCCGACTATTTTTGGAATGACGTCCGTCTGTGTGTGTGTGTGTGTGTGTGTGTGTGTATGTTCTCTACAGCCTAAACGGTTGAAGCTAAAATTATGAAACTTTAAACTTAAGATTTGCATATGCCTGAGGTGTGCACCACCTATTTTTGAAAAAAATATTCAAAGCGGAAGTGCCTGTTTACTCTAGTCATTTTTTGCAGTTTCTGCAATTACGCAAAAATGGTTATAGTTACAGAAAAGGTATTTATATTTGGCACATTTTTTGTTTGAAATATTTTTCCAAAAAGAGTACTGGTTTCAAAATAAATTTCTGCTTATTATATATATTTTTACATAAATCGTATCATCTGCGCCTGTCTATTGTTTAACAAAATAGACTTAAATAATTTGAAGTTTGACATTTTTTATTGTTTCTAAGAAATATATTTACTGTAAAAGCGATCTAAAGGTTAGAACAAATATTATAAATTAGAAAAATAAGATAACTACGATTTGGTTTAACCCATATGCGTATAAGAAAGTTCGGTGCATGACACTGCAGATATTTAAATTAAAATATCTGCAGTGTCATGCACCGAACATTCTTATCCGCATATGGGTTAAACCATATCGTAGTTACATTATTTTTCTAATTTATAATATTTGTTCTAACCTTTAGATCGCTTTTACACTAAATATGTTTCTTATAATAAATATTAAATGTCAAACTTCAAATTATTTAAGTCTATTTTGTTAAACAATTGACAGGCGCAGATGATACGATTTATGTAACAATATATATATAATAAGCAGAAATTTATTTTGAAACCAGTCCTTTTTTTGGAAAAAAAGATTCAAACAAAAGTTGTGCTAAATATAAATATTAATTTTTGTTCACAAAAATTTTCTGTAACTGTAACCATTTTTGAGTAATTGCAGAAACTGCAAAAAATGACTAGGGTAAACATGCACTTCCGGTCGGAATATGGTTTTCAAAAATAGGAGGTTTTCGTGCCAGGCACAAACAAATCTTAAGTTTAAAATTTCATAATTTTCCCTTTAGCCGTTTGGGTTGTAGAGCACTCACATACACACACACACACACACACACACACACACACACACACACACACACACACACACACACACACACACACACACACACACACACACACACACACAGACACACACACAAACACACACACAGACGGACGTCATTCCAAAAATAGTCGGAATCGATTCAGGAAAGGTCAAAACGTATATTTCCGTTAAAATCTCGAGTTTTTTTCATGATTACAATACTTACTTATACTGCGTATAAGAAAGTAAAAATAGATTTGGTTCATTGAATAGTCTCTCGATTACAATTCGTAGTAAAAGTTAAGTAGATTATTTTTGATGGAGTATTACTCATGTATCTTGTGCTTTCGAATATCACTCGTGCTGCGCACTCGTAATATTCATACGAAAGCACAAGAGACATTCGTAATACACCATGAAAAATAATCGACATAACTTGGACTATTTATGGTATTACATGTGACTATTCCACTCACCTGTCATCTGTCAAAAGTAGACCATTAAGAATGCAGGATTCTGTATTTTACAGCCAATCAGAATGAATTGTAGTGCATATTTTGTACTAGTAAGGTTGTGTGTCGACAATTCAGTACTAGTACTTTTAAGTGAATATTTTAAACAAATGAAATGACAATTTACGTCAAAAAACACTTTTGACATTGAATATTTGCAAATAACAGTAACTGTTTTTCTGGTTGCTATGGTTATGAAAACATTACCAAATAGTATTGCTAATTTTAAATTAAAATATCTGCAGTGTCATGCACCGAACTTTCTTATCCGCATATGGGTTAAACCATATCGTAGTTACATTATTTTTCTAATTTATAATATTCGTTCTAACATTTAGTTCGCTTTTACAGTAGATATATTTCTTAGAAACAATATAAAATGTCAAACTTCAAATTATTTAAGTCTATTTTGTGAAACAATTGACAGGCGCAGATGATACGATTTATGTAAAAATATATATAATAAGCAGAAATTTATTTTGAAACCAGTACTCTTTTTGGAAAAATATTTCAAACAAAAAATGTGAAAATAAATTTGAAAAAAAATTCGGAAAAAGTTGTGCTAAATATTGTCACGTCCGGGTCAACCAACAGGTCGTCAGTGTCACCCTCGGGTTAGGCAATAGGTCGTCAGGGTCACGCCCGGCCCGTGCCACACAACTGGCCCAAATAATAGCATCAATGGCCCAATACTGACTGTTTACGGCTTAGCAAAGCGACACGTGCATGCTTTTCTAGCAAACCCTAGTCCAAGCCAAGGTTTCCTCCATATACCACAAAACCAATGACCGGGATAACAACAGGCTATATAAACTATGAGGAAGAGACACTCGGGACAGTCTCTCATAGTCTCACCTAGACTAAGATAGCTTCGACAGTCTCTAATCGACTACAATATAAACTCTATATAAAAACCTAACGCTAGAATCAGTGTAAAACATGTGTCCAATAGTAAGTACCTTTATTCAATAAAACACCAAACTAAAACGTATAAATGTATAACTATGTTATGAATTAGCAAACACCCTTCACATCGAAATAAAGTCAGTAAATTTGATAAAACAAAATAATTGTTTTATAATTTGAATAAAAAGAATTTTTAATTTTTGACCAAGACCAAGCACAGGAAAAAGAAAGTTTATGCATGTATGTTGAGGGACTGTCACTAAAATACACATGCAACTAACACATATTAAAAACAATAATGAATCATATGAATATAAAAACGAATATAATTTACGACCGCGAGAAAATAATTTAAACACAGCGCGATTAGTATTAACGGGAAAAACAAGTAATATGTTGAGAACCCCTTCAGCGGGAACAAGTAGTAGAAACGTTACTTCAGCTAGCAACGAAACACAAATAATTAATCAATTCACACCCCCAGATACAAGCCTGTTAGGCGCGTTATAATCTAGTAATTCAGAAGCTGAATTAAGTATAGAAAGCGCGAACACTAGAGATCCTACACTATTACATTCGGGATTTGAAAACTTAGACATATCAAACGCAGAAAACATAAATAACATTAACGCAAATATGGCGCAAGGACATAACAATATGTTGATTGGCGAAGCGAAAGATCTAAGTTCGAAACCAAAAGAACTGAGATGCATAATTCCAGATAGCTTTGACTCGAAGGCAAAGCAAGATGTAACAAGGTTTATAAAACAATTTAAAACAGCGGCAGAAACAAACCGGTGGAACGACGCGCTCAAGAGACAATACTTTAAATTACACCTGGTTGGCGCGGCAGAAACGTGGTATAACATTAACGTTAACGGACGCGATTACTCGTGGAGACAGATTTTAGACGAATTCAGAAACGCATTTTTACCGCGCGGACACATAGAAAATTTGCATGAAAATTTAGAAACTTGAAACAGGGCCAAGATGAGGACCCTCGCGATTATTATTTTACAATGATGGATATATGTAATCAATTTGAAACCCCGCTTTCGGACGCGGAGATAACGAATCAAATAATAATAAATTTAGACCCAGATCTACAAACGCAATTAGCACCATTCGGAGTACAAAGCTTAAAAGAACTTAAAGAATGTATAGATAAACTATACATAATACAAGAACGCAAACGGGCGTTGAGAGAAGCGAGAGAGATAGAACGTAGCGCAGTATCAATGCAAGAGCAAGCATTGCGGTTTGAAAAATTAGCAGATAGATTAGAAAATCAAGAACACGTTCGCGAAGATAGACAAAGAACAAATAATTCAAATTTGAGAAATAACGCGAGATAAACTAATACACGCTACAATCAACCTTATGTTGGGCGCTGTTACGGAAATAACAATTACGGAAATAACAATTACGGAAATAACAGTTACGGAAATAATAGCTACGGACAGAATAGATATCAGGATGGCCAAAGTAATTATGCGAACCCAGGTAGTTATCAAACGCAAAGAAACTATGCTACCTACCCATCAGGTAGAAACAAATCGGGATCAATGAGGGGTGGTTTCTCAAATCATCCGCAGAGCATTTATAATTTTTCGGGGCGTGGAAGTGAGACGACAGGTAACAGACCGCCGGAAGATACGCGGGGCTTTCAACAACGTCTAACACGTACCCACGACGGAAGACCAATATGTTTTAAATGCAGTAAACCAGGTCACGTAGGGCGTATGTGCCCAGGGCCACAAAGGCCACAACAGACCGATGTTCGTCAAAATATGGCGACAAATTCGGGAAACACCAATGCACGACGCTAGTGGCCGATAGTGTTGTGTATAACCAAAACCAGGGCCCAAAGACAACTTGCAAAATATTGAAGGTACAAGGTCTTGTAAATTCAAAACCCATAGAGATAATAATTGACACAGAAGCTACGTGCAATATAGTCAAAGTCTGCCACACTGAAGACTGCGAAGAAAATAGAATTCATGTTCTCAAATCCGCGGGAGGGCATGTAATCGATGTTTTGGGTAGCACGGTAGTTAATGTCATAATTGGGGGATGGACTATAAACCTAGCCTGTTTAGTAGTGAAAGACCTTCCCCGTGATATTTTAATAGGGACTCAATTTTTTTGGGAAAATAGAGCTTGTATAGATTTTGAAAACCAAAAGATAATTTTTAATGCAAAAGTAGAAGATAAAGAATACGAAATAAATTTCGCGCGTGCCGTGGTAGAGTTTAAAGATAATGATGAAAAAATTGAAGCAGAGGAAGTTGAGGTTTTAGAAAGATTAGACGACATGCCACAGGACGGATGCATGACAGAAGCGCGGTTTTATAATAAAATTATTGTCACCAAGTCGGAAATTTTATATTCTGGTGAGGAAAAGGAAATCAAAGTCAAAGAAATCGGACGTTATGCGTTTAGTCATATGTTCATACCGCGAACGGAATTTTTGGTTAAAAATGGATTACAAATAAGGAATATAAGCTCTTTAGAACCAAATATGGGTGTATGGAACTTGGTTATACAGAACATTCGTCGAGTGCCGTTTAGATTATTCGCAAATACGGCATTAGGCTGGAACGAAGTAATAGAAGCATTTGAAACAAGCGAATATAAAAACAACGAAATATATGGAATAACTGACGAGTCACAAGAAGTACTATGCGAACATAATATAAATAAACAATTAAATGAAAGCGAGAAAAATGAATTATTAGATTTGGTAGACGAATACACGGATTTATACGCGTGGAATTCAAAACAGATCGGGTTAACAGATACAGCGGAACATGAAATAAATACAGGCGACGCACAGCCTATTCATCAACGACCCTATAGGGTATCCCACAAAGAAAGGGAAGTTATCCAAAATCAAGTCAAAGAAATGCTGACAGATAATATAATTAGACCATCCTACGGTGCATGGTCATCGCCAGTGGTATTAGTTAAAAAAAAGATGACACATGTAGATTTTGTGTCGATTATAGAAAATGAAATGCTGTCACAAAAAATTACGTCTACCCATTACCTGTTATTGAAGACATTCTGAGTTATATTGGAAACTCAAAATATTTTTCCAGTCTGGATTTGTTCAGTGGATACTGGCAAATACCGGTAAAAGAAGAGGATAAAACCAAAACGACATTTATAACGCCAGATGGGCAGTACGAATTTAACGTACTTAGCTTTGGTCTGTGCTCAGCACCAGCCACATTTCAAAGAATGGCAGATAGCGTATTTAAAGACATGAAATGGAGAGAAGTATTAATTTATTTAGACGACGTAATTATTTTTAGCGAGACATTCGCAGAGCACCTTATCAAGCTGAGGCACGTATTTGGACGCTTGCGGGAAGCAAAACTAACTTTAAAACCGTCAAAATGTACCTATATGCAAACAGAGATTGATCTGTTAGGGTACCGAGTAACTAGCCAAGGACTTAGTCCAGATGCAAAGAAAATTGAAGCTGTAGTAAATTTCCCAATCCCACAGAAAGTTAAAAACCTACAAAGTTTTCTAGGACTCTGTAATTACTATAGAAAATTCATAGAAAATTTTGCAAAAATTGCTAGACCTTTATATTTAATGACTAAGAAAGATGTTAAATTTAAAATTGAAGAAAATGCACTGGAAGCATTTAATGAACTTAAACATAAATTAACTACAACCCCAGTATTAGCTCATTTTGACCCAGCTAAAGAAATAGAAATTAGAATAGACGCATCTGGAGAAGGGCTTGGCGCAGTATTATTGCAATTAGACAAAGACGAATGGCATCCTATAGCGTATGCTTCCCGAAGGTTGACAAAAGCCGAAGCAAATTATAGTACATCCCTACAGGATTGTTTAGCATTCGTATATGCTCTAGGGCAGTGGCGCCCATACGTGTGGGGAAAGCCATTTAGAGTCGCAACAGACCAACACGCATTATGTTGGTTGAAATCAATCAGAGACCCAGTGAATAGATTGGCCAGATGGAGCTTGAAGATACAAGACTATCAATATTAAATCTTTCACAAAAGCGGAAAAGCACTTATTGATGCAGATTGCCTATCGCGCAACCCATAACATATAGCGACGCTAGCAGACGAAGAAGCAACATTAGAAGTGGAGACATACATGGTTATCCCAACGGAGCTAAAGACGAAAAGTTAAAAGAATTAATTAAGGCAATAAAAGACGAGAATTACGGAAGTGCGTTATTACAACGCAGAGCCAAAAATTACGAGATTAGAAATAATATTTTATTCAAACGCAACCCTAAATTAGACGGCGCGTCAGGATTATTAGTGATGCCTAAAGATTTAATCGGAGAAATCTTATACGCTAATCATAATGAACCATTAGCCGGACATTTAGGCTTTGCAAAAACATAGACAGAATAAGAACACGATATTATTGGGATAATATGCTAAATGACGTCAGTAAATATGTAAAAGGATGCGCGGATTGTCAAGGAAGAAAAGGCGTAACAAACGTTTTTCATTCGGCTGTAAAAGTTACGGCATTAAATTAAAACTTGTATTTTAATTATTACTACGGCAATAATCTGCTTGAAAATACAAACGTCCTTTGAGATAATAATTAAATATTTCATTAAATTTTTTTACGTTAAAGATTGACTAATAACTATTTCACAAAGGAGTTAACGAACGTTTTTAATCGCGATCGAGATTCGGTGTGAAGGTTTGTGGGTTTTGTGAGTTTCGTGGATTACGTACAAGTAGTGACGAAACGATCAAATCCAACCATCAATCAATCTGGCCAGTCGTTCGATCAATGAATCAATCCGACCAGTGGACCTAGCTACCAATCAACCTATCGTTGTAGACAGGGGGGTTACCAATCAACAGGGAAAAGATCCTTTATCCCAAATTAAATACAAGTAATTTTCATATATTATTGTCACCGACATATCTATGACTTTGTGAGCACTAACATATGAGATGGATTGAGTGACAATTTCGCACAGTGGTTCCTCATTGCATACTACTAAGCTAAATTAATAAAACAACAACCAAACTGGACTGAATAACGCTGTATTCAAATCTACCCCACATAACAAAGTGCGAACGACATTTACTATTTCTACAGTGCACGGTTTGGCCAGTGGCTTGCATTGAACCAGTGGCGCGCCGCACAGTGGGACGAAACGCTTGAAATGTGGCCAAAAAGGAAATTTTCAAATATTCGATTTTTAAATATTTTTTTATGCCATCTTATTAAAAATACTTTGGAATATAGACAGCAATAATTTTTTATTATTATTACATTACAGAAATACATATAAACTACCTCGAAACACAAAACTTTAAAAGTTTACTTTTTTTAAATGTGAAATGCAAATCGCTATATCTTTTTTAATTTTTAATCAAATTCCAAATTCATAATGTTTTCAAATGCTATTACATTTAGTTTCATAGTTATTCTATTAAAATATAAAAATACGATGCGAATTGCATATAACAGCATCCAACATGGCGGTCCGTTTTTTTTTTTCGCTTCCCGCCGCTTTAATTTTTACATATTTATATACATAATACTTTTGAAAAACAAGATCAAAAATTAAAAATTACCAGCCTTTTTCCAGATTTTCGTAATTTATATTTTAAGTGGCGGCTGACCAGCAAACAAATATGTACTACTCGGCGAGGTTTCCTACTTTATATACATAATTTAACAGAAATCGGTATCTTAGAAATAATTCTGTTATCAGTACCTGTGAATATTAAGAGGCTTATGAATTTTGTCAATCCTTTAATCTATGCAAATAATTTAAATAAATAAAGTGGACTAAAGTGGGCTAGATTATGCAGACGAAAATATAATACATCTATTTGACGGTAACATTAAGGCGCGATACTTGCAATGATAAAAGTAGTAAAAATGGTGGTTGGCATATTCGTTCTGTAGCTAATACACATTACTTTATCATACTTGAAAAAATATGATTATGATCACAAAGGACGCCTCTACACGGGTCCGTGCTTATATTTAATGTACGTTTAATTATACCAATATAAATAAATACTAAATATTAACAAATTGATACTATTTTTGCGGCATTATCACGCCTACATAAGGAACATTTTTACAAAAAATTTCACGGAGTAGTGTAGTTTAACAACTAAACCTTGCATATGTTTTAAAAAGAATGAATTACCGTTCGTAACTATTGTTTTATTTCGAATATACGAGCAGGTGTTTTTAATAAGAATTATGATGGATAGATGTCTCTACTATAGCAAGTTGCTTGAAACAATAATATTATTGTTTCGCGATAGCATAGGGCGGAGCCATTCCCCCCTTTCGTCTCCTAGCAATTAAACTATACGTACATATTATGTTAGAAAATCTTTAGTTCTTTGGTGGTATGTGATCTTCACTATATTATTTTAAATTCTAATAATGTTTTATCCAACCCTCTAAATTTATCTATTCGGTCTAAGTGATTTTCTATTCTAACTTCCAATAAAATGATTATATATATAAAAAATGTTAAACATTGTTACCGTTTTGGCGGAAAAAAATGTATTTAATATAAATGTAATTACGTAAAAGTATATTTGTTACATTGTATGAATATTAAAACAAATCTGATCCAAATATGCGAATATTTTATTTCCTATTGTCACAGACAAATATACACAGACGTATAACGTAATGCATAAACTATGCAGCGCTTAATATTGTAGTACCATTGCCGCACTTGAGGGGGCCACTGTTAATACCATTGCCGGACTAGAGATGGCAACCGCTATAACCATGAAACTAAAACCATACATGTTCGACAGTTTCCGTTTTATGTCGATAAGAAATCTGATCTTATATTGAATAGTTCGTGAATTTTTACGGAGTGTTTAATTTGTATACAATTGCATGTATATTTAGCGGGTGATATGTTGGTTATATTTATATCAATTCCAAATTTATTTAAAATTAATATAAGATGTCTGGTCAGAAGTGTGTTTATTTTAATTGTAAAAAATCGCGTATGGACCACCCCAAATTATCCTTTTTTAAATTTCCAGTCAAAGATAAAATAAAGTGTGAATTATGGGTCGCAAGAAGTGGTAATAAGTTTTCTATATTAATAGATATGCAATACTATTTCGTTGAATAATTTCTAAATAATTACAAGTTTCAAATAATTTAATTATACAATTATTTATTTTCAGGAAATTCATTACTTATCGATATGCCTTTTGCTAAACTTCAACGTAAACTGATTTGTGCGGATCATTTCAATTCTGATTCATTTGTTAATTCTTTGCGAAATAAATTGTGTGTCAATGCTGTACCGGTACAAGTATTAGAGATAACTTCTAATTTAATCCCATTATCACCATCAAAATTTAAAGTAATGTCTCCTAAACTCAAATACAGTAATTTATATTCAGATGAAATTAATTTGCCTTCAACACCGGAAAGTCAGCCAACAATCAGTGAAGCTGCACAACAATGGTCATCTAATCCTTTGTGTTCCCCAGATTTAGCTTGTCGAAAAAAATTATTTTCTGATACTGAAACTCCGCGAGAGCAATTACTTCGTAAAAAATTAAAACGTGTTCAGCTTTTAAACAAAAATAAACGATCATTGTTATGTAAAAATTTAAGAAAGAAAGAAAATCAAAATTTGATATTCTTTCCGATATCAATAACTTTAATTTTAAATCAGAATATTCTAGGGTATTGGTACAAATGCAAATGTGTCATCGTACTAAAAACCAATGGTCCAAAACGGAAAAAGAATTTTCTCTATGTTTTTATTTCAAATCACCTTCAACCTATAATTTTTTTATAAGTGTTGGTATAATACTTCCGGCTATTTCAACAATAAAGTTGTGGATAACAAAGTCAAAATTTAAAACTGGTTTTAGTCCAGCCCTTTTTCAACAAATAGGACTTAAGGCATCAACAATGTCTGATACGGAAAAATGTTGCGTTGTTGCCTTTGATGAAATGGCTTTAAAAAAATTTTTGGAGTATAATAAACAATTTGATATGATTGAAGGTTTTGAAGACTTAGGTCCACTTGGTCGAAATTTTAAATATGGCGGAAGCGCCTTATTATTTATGGTTCGTGGTTTATATTCCAAGTGGAAACTCCCAGTTGCATATTTCATATCTGCTAGCAGTGTTAAGAATACTGAATTAACAAAATTAATTGTAATGTGTATAGAAAATTTGATAAAAAACGGTTTAACTCCTAAAGCAATTGTTTGCGGTCAAGGGTCGAATAATAGAAGCGCTCTTGATAATTTAAATGTTAACGTAGACAGGCCTTATTTTACTGTTAATAATCAACAAATATATATCATATACGATGTGCCACATCTATTCAAAAGTGTTCGAAATAATTGGTTAAATTGTAATTTTATTTTATATGGCAATAAAGTATCGTTCACAGACGTAATACAAACTTATAATATAGATAAATGTAGTCAACTAGCGAGATCGAACTGTAAATTAACAGAAGCTCATATAAATCCAAATAACTTTCAAAAAATGAATTGTAAATTAGCTTTACAAATCTTTAGCCATAGTGTAGCTGCTTCTATTAGAACAGCCATCGGCACAGGTGAACTTAAAAGTAATACCGGTGTTCACACGGCTGATTTTATTTTGCAATGAACATATTATTTGATTCACTAAACAGTCACACCCTCTTTGATAAAAATCCCAATAAATGTGCAATTTCAGAGAAATCTCCGAATATAATAAATATTTTAAACGAGGGATATGATATGATGAATAATATTCAAAAATTAAATCCACGTTGTCCACGTCAACCTGATTGTTTTACAGGACTAAAATTGACTATAAATTCAATTTTAATGTTATCGAATTCGGAACTGAAGTTAAATAACCAGCAGTTTATAACAACAGCAAAATTGAATCAGGACTTTCTTGAAAATACATTTGCAATGATACGCCAACGAGGCGGCTTTAATTTTAATCCAACCGTTAAAACACTTAGAACAAGTCTACGTGTTACTGCAATAACTAATTTGATGAAACCCCCAGAATCTTCAAATAGTTTAGATGATATAGACGAAAACTTAGAATTGATTACTTCTAATGAACAATTAAATAAAGAACCATGCGAAAATAATAATGAAATTATAATAAATAATATTCAAGTTCCAGATTGCCCCGAGCACCCATTAAGTCTTCCTGCTCATCAAGCATATATATATATATATATATATATATATATATATATATATATATATATATATATATATATATATATATATATATATATATATATATATATATATATATATATGTATATATATATATATATATATATATATATATATATTATATATATATATATATATATATATATATATATATATATATATATATATATATATATATATATATATATATATATATATATATATATATATATATATATATATAT
>OX122900.1:15436253-15511713 GCA_944738965.1 Nebria brevicollis | reverse complement strand
ATATATATATATATATATATATATATATATATATATATATATATATATATATATATATATATATATATATATATATATATATATATATCATTATATATATATATATATATATATATATATATATATATATATATATATATATATGTATATATATATATATATATATATATATATATATATATATATATATATATATGTATATATATATATATATATATATATATATATATATATATATATATATATATATGTATATATATATCTATATATATATGTATATATATATAAATTTTTTTTTTTTAATATTTCGTTCGTACGAAAATAACAAAATTATTTCTAAAGCGCAATGTGGAGACATTGCTAACATCAAGCGTTCGACTTTCGTACACTCTCATGATTCAGACAAGCGTTCGGCTTTTTCAAGATTGTATTTGCTAGAACAAAGTTTATGGCTGTGACTGTACGTATATTCAAAACTTAATGATAGCACTCCTAGCACCATCTCTTGGTACAAAAAAGAACTATAACGACGCGCTGCGCGTAATCCCATTTATATTGTCTATCTGTATATATTTGATCTGTGGTACTAGTTATAATTTGGAAGGGGATATGTCGCGTTACTACAATACTGTTTGCGGTTGAAGTGGGGCAGCGGAGAGCAGCGTTTGGGACTGCCTCTTTGCTTCCTCGCCCTTTACACTTGTTACAACGTAGATACCATGGGATTGCAAGTATCGCGACTTAAAAGTAAAACCTGCCTTAAATTTAGTTAAATTAAGCTAATGCATATATCCATAAAAAAAAATGTTATCGGCATTTTGTAAATATGAGATAAACTTAATCTCTAATACGGCAATTTAGTTGCGGGAGACTTTATTCTTATATAAGTTATATAAAATATAACCTTTAGTATTAAGTAACGGACTCTGTATAATCCAACAATAGTTAAATATAATTAAAGTCATTTCTGATGATTATACTAAAACCTATTCTTGTAAACAGGTGTCAAATAAATATCACAAAGTTTATAAAAGCTAATGTAAAGAAATATCAGATGTCATTTATCTTGTAGACACATGTAAGATCAATAAAAGAGTTTTGACGGGCTCAGTGAAACAAAAATCAGTTTTTTTCAAAGACGTTAACTTCAAACATTTATTTTATATTACGGGATCTGTAAATTGTTTTTTCTGCTGAATTGTAGGAATACTTGCTAATAATATAACTAATTATTTGGAAGAATGCCTAATTATTTCTTAATTACTTACATTGTTACCAATTGCAATAAATATTTACACCCTCCAAATCTAGTAAGAAAACAATATAAATAAGCAGTAACAGTGTAATACTTTCAGTTCTTGTGTTTATATTAAAGCATAAACATACATGTTCAATTAAGCAATTTGAAAGAGTTTAGTAAAGTTATAAAGCTACATACCTATCGTGTTACATGAAATAAAATTTAAAGTGATAGTTGTAGCGGCATTTAAGAACAAATAATCTAAAAAATTACTATATTGTATCAAGCCACAAATGAAGATTTGCTTCATAATTTTCTAATAACCTCAGATCCGTATATTACGAGTCTAACGCATAAAAACATTATTAACAAAGATACTTTATGTGAAGATGCTCTTTATTTTTTTTATTATT
Source organism: Nebria brevicollis (assembly GCA_944738965.1). NCBI lineage: Eukaryota > Metazoa > Arthropoda > Insecta > Coleoptera > Carabidae > Nebria > Nebria brevicollis. The sequence continues at coordinate 15,510,060 of OX122900.1, read as the reverse complement.
TAGTTATATTTCATATATCAATCAAAAAACATCTGCAGTGTCATGCACCGAACTTTCTTATACGCATTTGGGTTAGACTACATCGTAGTTTAATTATTTTTCTAATTTATAATATTTGTTCTAGCCTTTGGATCGCTTTTACACTAAATACATTTCTTAGAAACAATATAAAATGTCAAACTTCAAATTATTCAAGTCTATTTTGTTTTTTTGATAAACAATTGACAAGCGCAGATTATACGATTTATTTAAAAATAAATATAATAAGAAAAAATTTCAATAGCCATTATTTTAAAAATAGTACTTCTATTGAACAAAATTTCGAACAAAAGTTATGCGAAATATAAATACCTTTAATTTTTGTCAGCACAACATTTCTGTAACTGTAACCATTTTTGAGTAAACGCAGACACCGCAAAAATTTACTAGAGTAAACAGGCACTTCCGGTTTGAATATTTTTTAAAATATAAAGGTGCACATGCGAGGCATATACAAATCTTAAGTTTAAACTTTCATAATTTTACCTTCAGCCGTTTAGACTGTAAAGAGCATATAGGGAAGGTCAAAACGTTAAAATCTCGAGATCGAAATTTTTCATGATTAAAATACTTACTTATACTGCGTATAAGAAAGTAAAAACTAATATCGTGCATAGCATTAAATCAATCATTAGTATACTAAATATCATTATTGTTCTTAATATTTTTTATAAGTAAATTACAAATGAAAATATTTTGTATAGCAAGTTTTATTATCCTTAAAAATAATATTTTATATTGTCGACACAGTAGTTATTTCAGTTTAATTCGAATCTACCAAAACAACTCTAGATCATAAACCCAAAACTAATTTGTCATAATCTGTACTAATAACTCATATTTTGACAAGATTTTTATGGCCCATAGAAATTAATAATAATACATCTGCAGTGTCATGCACCGAACTTTCTTATACGCATATGGGTTAAACCACATCGTAGTTTCATTATTTTTCTAATTTATAATATTTGTTCTGACCTTTGGAACACTTTTGCGCTAAATATATTTCTTTGAATAAATATAAAATGTCAAACTTCAAATTATTTAAGCCTGTTTTTTTTTTATAAGCAATTGACAGGCGCAGATGATACGATTTATGTAATATTGAATGTAATATAAAGATATTTCAAGAGCCATTTTCTTGTTTCCGGAACCGTTTGGGAAAAAAAGTTTCAAATAAAAGTTGTACAAAATGCTGATATCTATAATTTTTACTGTAACAATATTTCTGTAACTGCAACCGTTTTTGAGTAATTTGCAGAAACTGCAAAAAATGACCAGAGTAAACATGCACTTCCGGTCGGAATATTGTTTTCAAAAAGGAGGTTTTCTAGCCAGGCACATACAAATCTTAAATTTAAAAGTTTCTAATTTTCGCTATAGCCGTTTGGGCTGTAGAGCACTCACATACACACACACACACACACACACACACACACAGACACACACACACACACAGACGGTCGTCATTCCAAAAATAGTTGGAATCGATTCAGCGAAGGTCAAAACGTAAATTTCCGTTAAAATCTCGAGATCGAAATTATTCATGATAACAATACTTACTTATACTGCGTATAAGAAAGTAATAAGCCATGAAACTGAATATTATATATTTTGATAACCACTAATAATTTTTTTTCCATTTCCTAATAGTACTTGATACGCGATCATTTTGATAAATAACACATTACCAGCCAAAACAAAAATAAAATTACTCGTTTTATATGCTATAAAAGCTATGGATTTGATAGATTAAGCATTATCAAACGAAAACAAAGCCATTTTTACTTTCTTATACGCAGTATAAGTAAGTATTGTAATCATGAAAAATTTCGAACTCGAGATTTTAACGGAAATATACGTTTTGACCTTCCCTGAATCGATTCCGACTATTTTTGGAATGACGTCCGTCTGTGTGTGTGTGTGTGTGTGTGTGTGTATGTGAGTGTGTGTGAGCGCTCTACAGCCCAAACGGCTAAAGGTAAAATTATGAAATTTTAAACTTAAGATTTGTATGTGCCTGGCACGAAAACCTCCTATTTTTGAAAACCATATTCCGACCGGAAGTGCATGTTTACCCTAGTCATTACTCGCAGTTTCTGCAATTACTCAAAAATGGTTACAGTTACAGAAAATTTTTGTGAACAAAAATTAATATTTATATTTAGCACAACTTTTGTTTGAATCTTTTTTCCAAAAAAAGGACTGGTTTCAAAATAAATTTCTGCTTATTATATATATTGTTACATAAATCGTATCATCTGCGCCTGTCAATTTTTTAACAAAATAGACTTAAATAATTTGAAGTTTGACATTTAATATTTATTCTAAGAAACATATTTAGTGTAAAAGCGATCTAAAGGTTAGAACAAATATTATAAATTAGAAAAATAATGTAACTACGATATGGTTTAACCCCTTTGCGGATATGAAAGTTCGGTGCATGACACTGCAGATATTTTTCATAGTTAAAATTCGGTTTCATTGCAAATTAATTGCTTAATAATAATCTAGAAAAAATCTTCAAAACCTTTATTAATTACCGAATGGCAGAGTTTTGGCCACTTTTCGAGCGTTTCGTCCCACTGTGCCGCCGTCCACGGCCTCGATTCTAATTCATTCCAATATCTAGATCTTGACTTATTGATGACGTATGCGGTCTTGACTTGTTTCTTAGCGCTAAATTTGAAAAGCTCAACATCAAGGGATATGTTATCGCAACATGATGAAAATTTGAATTAGTCCGCGAATATTATACCACAACAATACGTTACGAAATTAATTGAAGGTTTTAAATTCAGAAATATAAAACTATTACTTACCAAATAGGAAACTTGTATAAAACTAATCGAAATTTCAAATTGTACAATTGATCACCAAGTCGCCTCCGATAGTAATGCAATTATTTGAATGCAAGAAAACCCTGATATTTATACATTTTGTTTAGGGTAGAAACGCTAAATTTATACGGTACTTTTGGGTTCTGGGAATTCAAAATAAGGGAATATCGTAGGAACACTTATAATTAGTAGTGGGATTTCCAGGACAAACAAATCGTTTGTTAATGTATAATTTTTGATTAAATATTCAATATTCTAAGCCTTTACTATATGAAACGAAATAACTAATAAATGAAGTATACTTTGTTATGTTTCATAAAAACTTTTATTGATATATATTCTGTAAATGCATTAATTTTCTCAGCATCAACAAATGACATGGATGGGGCAGCTTCGGATATATTCATCAGCGGTAGATCCGCTGTTTTAGCATCCTCGCTGTCTAATGAATCTTCGTCGGTCCATCTAATCCATAGACAGAATTTTCGGTACTTATTTCAATTATCTGACTATCAAAGTCGTATAAAATTATATTTAACGACGGACCACAATCCGTTTCACATTAGTGAAGGCTTTTTTTCTACGGAATTTTAAACAACAGTCCAAACAAATGAAACATTAATAAATAAAGAATAATTATATATTAGATTCGAAACCTTTACAGACTTTGATTTTTACATATAATATAAGGAATATTTATACGTTGCCTCTTCGAAATAGTTATTTTATTTATTGATAATTTTTGTGTTGAAGGACTTGACCTAAAAATGTCAAAAAAACTTCAAGTTAAAAATTAAGCTCAAACTTCAGATTCCAATACGAGTTGAACAACTCAAGACCAATTTCGGTATAGACTTGTAAAGCCAAGACTCGAAATGTAATGACGTCATGTTGGATCTTTCTCGTTTGACCACTAGGCGGCTACGTGTCGTATTCCAAGAGCAAAGCCCAAGTCAACTTGACTTGCTGAATTATAATCGAGGCCCACGTGTCGAATGTGTCAGCGAACACAGGCGCCAGGAAGCCAAAGGCGCCTTAAAAATGTATATATATTCAAATTTTGTTTAGGTTGCGATTAAAATAATTCAATATCGCCTTATTTTATTATTATTATTATTTTAGTAACTTATTTATGATCTCAGTAATAAATCTTGTTCTAACATGAATAGTTCGTATAGTCGTGTTATATATGAAATCGCCGATGGATATATAGCCGCGGGAGCGCGCGGGCGACGCGGCGGCGATAATTTGTCCACGCGCGAATTTACAAAATGAAGCGTTCTAACTCGTTTAGTCTTGTTAAAACATGCATTACTTGAAATCGTTTATGAATAAACATACATATTATTTTCTTCATTCTCCTTCAGCAAGCAGTACTGCACTAGTGTAGAATTTAGGTACCTTGTATTTTTAAAATATTTGTGAGTGAATGTGAATTTAAGAATATCAAGAACATTAAAGGTAAGCTATTTTGCATTTAAAATAAACATACATACATATCAATACGCATTTCCCAATAGGAGTAGCGATCATGTTTGCAAAATCTAGAAAAAAAAAGCAATAAAAACGAAATTATTCGAAAATGTTACTTCATACTTTCCTATAATTAAAGCATAACTAAAGCAAATAATGCAAACAAGACTTTTGGTAATAGAATAATTACATTTATCGAATATATTTATTCAGATGTCTCAAGAAAAAAAGAAAAAGAAACTCTCCGGGCATCAAAATTTAATTAATAAAAAAAGACGCCAAGAAGAACAAGAGAAAATGCTTCAAGATTAACACAGTATTTTACGAAACAAACGACCAGAACTGACCAAGATTATCCGCCAGATTCAATTCAGGAATCAGTACCCGGTTGCAGTGTAGATGTATTCAAAATACCAAGTCAGCCAGGACCAACTCCTAGTGAAGATAATCAAATCGTTGAAGAAATTCCCCCTGTTTTTGGATCTGGGGACTATACTGAAGAGACAGGTGCAGATACAATAAATAAATGTGCATTTGATGACCCAGGGCTTTGGCCGGAACCAATATCTCACATATCTAGGCAAGCTATTATAAAAACGGGTCCTAAACAAATAAAAAACTGATGAAACTCTCACAGCACGCACCACTTTGATAATACGTTAAATAGAACTGTTTTGATTAAACCTTTTCCGCACACACTTTAGGACCGACACGTTTTTCTTGTACACTACTTATCCGCCCTCTCACTAGGCACTGCACCAACTAAACATAGGCGTAGGGTGCATTTGGTCAATGACTACACGCATATATTCCCACACCCCTTCTCGTTGTGTCATTTACCAGTTTCCAGTCAGTCGTAGGGCTCTGCGTTGATCACGGAACAGCTCGCGTGATAACGGCTTTGTTAATATGTCCGCGAACATATTTTTGGTGGGACAGTAGACAACTTTGATTTCGTTGCATTCTAGCAGTCTTCACGAAATGGTGGGCAACATCAATATGTTTGGTGCGACTTCCGCACCGTTCAGAATGCATCATTTTGATGCATCCCTGGTTGTCCTCGTAAATGTTGACGGGATCCTTTGAGTTGATCCTCAAATCTTGCAACAGTTGTTGAAGCCATTGCACCTCACGACAAGCGTGTGACATTGCTATATATTCGGCTTCCGTAGAGCTTAGTGCAACAGTCGTCTGCTTTCGCGAAGACCAGGTGATTACGGATGGACCGAGTCAGAAAAAGAAACCACTTGTTGATTTCCGATCATACCGATCACCTGCCCAGTCGGCGTCTACATATCCGGAGAGCGTCAGGTCATGACCGCTCTTGTAGTGAAGGTCCAGGTCAATGGTGGTGTGTAAGTACACCACTACTCTCTTGGCTGCCTTCCAATCTGCCTCCGTCGGAGCCTGAACTCGTCGACAGAGTATCCCCACTGCCAGGGCAATGTCTGGCCTCGTGAGATTGGCCAGATACAACAATGAACCAAGAACTTTCCTATAGTGGTCATGTTGTAGCGCCGGGCTCGGTGCGTCGTTACTTAGGAAACCCGTCTCCATTGGAGTGATCATTGGTTTCGCATCTTGTAACCCAAACTCAAAAATGAGTGCATCAATTTTAGCACGCTGGTGTACAAAAACTTTGCCTACTTGATTACGGTCTATCTGCAACCCAAGATAATGCCGTGCCGCTCCAAGATCCTTAATTTTGAAGAACTTGTTAAGCTCCTTCCCGATCTGCTGCGTGGCCTGGGCACTGTGACCTACCACGAGCATATCATCCACATAAAGCAGTACATGGATGCTAGTACCATCGCTTTCTATTCTGCTGAATAGGCACGGATCTGCCCTACTTTGGCGGAGTCCCATCCTTGCAAGGATGTCTGTTACGGTTCGATTCCATGCTCTCGCTGCCTGTTTTAGACCGTACAGGCTCTTGTGTAGACGAAATACCTTTTCTTCGGAACCACGTATCTTGAAACCTTCTGGTTGCTCAAGGTAGAGCTCCTCGTCGAGCTCTCCGTTCAGATACGCGCTCTTTACATCAAGATGTCGCATGTGTTGTCTCTTGGCAGCTGCATACGCGATTAGTATACGTACAGTTTCGTGTCGTACAACTGGAGCGAACGTTTCATCATATTCGACTCCGTACCTTTGACAGAAACCTCTCGCTACCAACCGAGCCTTGTAAGTATCCACCTCACCGTGTTCGTTGCTTTTTGTTTTAAAAACCCATTTAGCCGTAATTGCGCGCATGCCGGTAGGTAGATTAGTTAGCTCGAATACGTCGTGTTTTGCGAGGGACTTCATCTCCTCCTGCGCGGCTTTGTACCACTTCTGCTGCTCGCGTTTGGGCAGCTGACGCATGTCTTTCCAAGATTTTGGATCTGTGCTGCTTCACTCTTCGGTGAGCATACAATAGCGTACCGGCGGCTGACCTTTATTATGACGTTTTGATGCACGTGTTGCCGGCAGTGCCTCGTCTCCCCCTTCTGTCTCTCCCTCTTCTACTGGCTGCGATTGTTCTGCTGAGACAGGGTTCGAAACGTTTTTCTCCTTGCGTGGCCGTCCACGACCACGACGTTGCTGGATCGGTTCGAGTTGTGTAGCTGTAGTTGGTGTGGCAGGCTGCTGTTCATCCGAAGCAATCTCCACTTCAAAATCATCAGAGTTTTCATCCTCATCAACTACCGAAGTGTCCGTCGGTGCCGTTGTTGCTTCTATCGGCGTGAGCTGTGTAGGTGACTCAATTATACGCACGGAGTCAGCTACCCAGACTTTTGCTGTCACTGGATCGAGGATTCGGTAACCCTTTGTTACTGTGCTATACCCGATCAGTACCCCTTTGATGGCCTTGCTGTCCAGCTTGCGGCGCTTGACGTCGGCCACATGAGAGTAGACGATTAAGCCGAACACACGTAGGTGGCTCACATCGGGCACAGTCCCGTGCCATAACTCGTATGGTGTCTTGCCGACTGACCTGCGTAGCAACCGATTTTGTAAATAGGTGGCCGTGTACATCGCTTCACCCCAGAAGCGGTTGTGCAATTTTGCATCCACAAGCATTCATTTGGTCATTTCGTTGAGCGAGCGATTCTTCCGCTCAGCACGACCATTCTGCTGTGGCGTGTGTGGCACCGTAAGTTGATGCACGATCCCTTTCTTGCGTAAGAAGCTTGTCAATTCGCTGTTGACGTATTCGCGTCCGTTGTCTGACCTTATGACCTTTACTCGTTGTTTGAACTGGTTTTCAGTCAATGATACATAATCCTTGACATGTTCTGTGACTTGGTCTTTTCGCTGCATGAGACAGATCATCGTGAACCTAGAATGATCATTTATTAGCGTGAGTACCCACTGATTCCCGCTCGGTGTTGCAGTTTGCATTGGTCCGGCCACGTCAGTATGTACCAAATCCAATGGCTGTTTTGCTCGTGATGTGCTTGCGGGGTGAGGTTTCTTGGTTAACTTACCAATGATGCACACCTCGCACTCCTTACTTGGTTTTTCACTTGTGGTCAAGTCCATTCCTTGTACGAGATTGTCACGATGCAGGAGCTGGATGGCCGCTGACTCCCGGTGTCCGAACCGACGATGTCAATCGTCGATGGTAGCGTGGTTTGAGTGCTCGATACTCGTGTACTCACGTCCACCTTTTTCTGATGTCTGGACAGCTTTACCTAACCATTCGAGTACATACAGACCATTGCGTTCCTTTGCGTGCAGATATACCTCTCCACCGCGCAAGATCTTGCAATTCTTCCCTTTGAAAACTACCTTGCAGTCCTTGCTGAGGAGTTTACTCACGGATATGAGGCTACTCCCGAGTTCAGGCACGTAGAGTACGTCCTTTAAACACGCGTTGAATTCGATTCCGTCTGGTGTGTTACATCGAAGTCGAACCAAGCCAATCCCCGATACTGGAATGCTATGACCCCAACCAGCGAGCTGAACCACCCGGTTCGTTGTCGCTAGCTTGCTGAACAGATTGCGATTAGACGTCATGTGACTGGTACATCCCGAATCAACGAGCCACTCGTTGTTCGTGTTGATTGCCGACACGATGGTCGCCCTCTCCGTAGTGCCGAATGAATGGTCGCCACCTTGGCCGCGTTTCCTATTGCTCGCAGCTTTGCCCGCTGCCTCATTTTGCTTCCTGTCGCTATTGACCAGATCCTTCTGGCGTTTGCGGCACTCGGCCTTGAAATGCCCCATCTTGCTGCAGTAGTAACATTTCTTTTCCGCCTGGGAAAACTTGCTGCTGGTTGAGTGCCTACCTGTGTGACCGCTGCTTCCGCCATAGTTGTTGTCCTTTTCTTGACCCTGGAGCGTCTGGCCCGGTTTTCGCCACGGTTTGACGAACATGGCGTCGTCGTTGCCTTCGCTGACACGACTTTCCACACGTCGCGTATACTCGTCCAGTAGTTTACCCACAACGAGCTCCATCGTGAGTGTATCTTCGTCTCTGCTTTCCAACCCTGAAATTACATTATCATAACTTGCTGGTAGCGAGAGGAACAGCGCCGAAATCTCCTCGTCGAGATCCACGCGAACTCCAGCAGCTCGCACTCGGCTGGCCATGTCTTTCATTGCCGTGATATGTTGTTGCAATGTTCCAGATGTGTACCGCATTGCCCACATCTGGCGCCGCAAGAAGGATTTACTTGTTCTTGTCGACCGCTCGTACAGGTTCTGCAACGTTGTCCACACGACGGCAGCAACCTCCAGGTGACGTATATGAACGAGTTGATCTTCTTCCACCGACAGCATGAGTCGCGTCATGGCCGCCTCGTTTTTATTTACCCAGTCTAATGTCTCTGGTTCAGGTTTCGGTGATGTCACAGTCGTCCATGTTTTGTCCCTCGTCAGGACCCAGCGCATTGTTACCTTCCAGTTGACGTAGTTGTGGTCGTTCAACCGCAACACGGTAGCCTTTTGGGTGTTTTCTATAGTCGTCGCCATATTTGTTCACAATACTCAAACATATAAAAATCCCGTGAAAAGTTTAATTCTGTTCAACTTGTATTAGCGCAGTGGAACGGGTACTTGGCCCATAACCTGATGAAACTCTCACAGCACGCACCACTTTGATAATACGTTAAATAGAACTGTTTTGATTAAACCTTTTCCGCACACACTTTAGGACCGACACGTTTTTCTTGTACACTACTTATCCGCCCTCTCACTAGGCACTGCACCAACTAAACATAGGCATAGGGTGCATTTGGTCAATGACTACACGCATATATTCCCACAAAAACTTTAATTTTCCGCGCGAGTTGTTGGGTCAAAAACATTCTGAAAGTTACTATAAGAGAAATTGGTTGATTTACGCAATTACAAAAAATAATGTTTATTGCTTTTGTTGTAAACTTTTCGAACCTTCTCAGCAAAATAGATTTATTCAGGGATTTAATGACTGGCATAATCATATAGTAATGTACCGCCATGAAAAGACTTCCACTCACTTTACTAACTATAAAAAAGCTGACGTGTCTGTCACTGGACTTTCTTATAGGCATGTTAATTAAATCATTAGAATTAAAAAAAATTTGAAAAATATTAAAGTTTTATAAATGCTAACGATCTAACTAAAGACACATAATGAAGTTCATCGACAGATTTAATATATTATTATACTATATATTAAATTATTTTATACATGTTATTATTTATAAATTATCCAACTACTACCACTATTGCAAAAATATCCTCCGCTAATTATATCCGCAATTGTATACAAATCAGCAACAATACACGAACTATTCAATATAAGATATAAAAAGTAAAAAATAACTTATTTTTTTTGTAACCAGTACCTTTTCTGAAAAATCATATCAAAAACAGTCAGACTCAATTCAGGGGAGGTCGAAAGATATATTTACGTTAAAATCTCTAGATCAACATTTTTCATGATTACAATACGAATATGAATGTAAAATATTTGAAATTTTGATAAACATAACAAAAATATCGTCCGCTAAATAAATCCGCAATTATATACAAATGAAACAATCAGTAACAATACACGAACTGTCGTACATGTATGATTTAGGTAGTCGTGTAAGAGCGGATGACATATTTATGGTAGTCACCTTTAGTGCGGAAGTAGCACTACATTACGTAGTACGTCAGTGTATACTTGTATGTAGATCAGCGCCAGACATGCCGTGGCGAGTAGATCAAGGAACAGCAGGAAAGGTCACTTAGGGATATTTGTGGGCCAGGGGGTGCCAGTAATATAACTGAAAATAGACTCCGACAACTTGGGCTTATGAAATATTGTGTACGGGTTGGGTTTGGAAGTTTAAGAAGACGTATAGAAAGAGATAGACATAGTAGAAAGAGATAGATATATGAGAGAGATAGGTATATGCATTAGAAAGAGATAGATGTATAGGTAAAAAATGAAAAGACAATTTTATCCACAGCATTCCGATATACTTCAAGGTATAAATAATTTTACTGATTCGGCCGGTAATTTATTGCCAGTCGGTAAAATTATTTCTACCCTGAAATATATTGGAACGCTGTGGAAAAAAATCGTCTTGCTCAATTTCGCCCTATAAATCTAATGCAATCTAATTAACAATGTTAATCATAGAATAAAAAAAATAATATTTGGAAATAAAATCAATATAATTTAAAATAGATATGTTCAAGCTTAGACTGAGCTGTTAATTAAACTAAACTATTCACAAACATAATATTGGTCTAGAAAATGTTTAATTCATTTACATAATGTATGGAATCAATAACAGTACTTGAAGGCGAGGTTTTAAGCAGTGCCATAAAATCAAAACTGCCTCTATTTTGTTATAACAAAATTAATTTTTACTTTCTTAAACGCAGTATAAGTATTGTAATCATGAAAAATTTAGATCTTGATATTTTAACAGAAATATACCTGCTGACCTTCCCTGAATCGATTTTTGAAATGTCGTGTGTGAGTGTAGGTGAACGTTGAATATAAAATTACAAAACTTAAGATTTGTATATGCTCTTCTGGAAAAACTCCCATTTTTGAAAAGAATATTCAAACCGGAAATGCATATTTACTCTAATCATTTTTTGAGATTTCTGCAATAACTCGAAAACGGTTGCACTTAAAGCAAAGATAGTTAGAACAAAAATTATAAATATTAATATTTTGTACAACCTTTGTTATAATATATTATGTTATAATATATTTAGTGAAAAAGTGTTCCAAAGGTTAGTAAAATATTATAAATTAGTATAATAATAAAAATATGATAATCTAACCGAAATACGTATAATAAAGTTCAGTATAAGACATTGCAGATATTTAACAATGGTCTCGTGTGGGAGAACATGCAGATGCTTTTCAAGTCTACATATTTTCACTAGTATTTCTTCTTTCACATATGGAGATTATGATGGATGTCTTCAACGATAATTCACCACGAAGCAATGACGATTGCTTTTAGTGTTTCGGACTTTAAGCGTTGTAGAATGATGATGTTAGAAGCACTTGCAAAATGTTGGAATTGAATACCATAATATTTTTAGCGCTGATATTGTGCGAGTTTGAATATGTGGATGCTTTTAATGCTATTGCTGCATCTTTTCACTAGTATTTCTTCTTTCGCATGTGGAGATTATGATGGATGTTCTGCAGTTTCGGCTGGTGATATTAGACCACGATTGTTGTTGTACATGTTCTTTGCCGCATTATATAGACGACGAGTGCGTGATAGGTTTTGAGTCGCCTCAAGTTGCAAATCTAATGAATACAGTTTTACGAAGTGAAATAACGATGTATAAAAAATGATTTGGGTAGGTTTACAATTCTAAATTATGTAATATGCCAGAAGACGCAAAAAAAAAACGTACCGAGTTGCAATACCGTATTATAGGTAAGTATATGATCGCTGCTATAAATCGCAGGACAAGTGCTAATCTGTGTGTAACAGTAGCCATACTCTTATAAATAAAATAATACATATCGGGTATTTTTGAATACACGATATGTATCATAGATACAAAAATATGTATTATGTGAAGATGAAAGAATATGACTACGACAAGGACAAATATTGTGATATGAAAAAATTACATTAATGAAAAAAGCTAATTTAGAAAAAACCAAATAAAGATAAAGAAAATTAATAAGAAGTTACGATTAAATTTAAAAATGATAGTAATATTCAGGCACAGCTGACAAATGATATAAAAAATGTTTAATTATTTGCGAAGATGCATCCTTTTTTTGTGTGTTGACATGGCTAATGTCTGAATGGCATCCATGTTGGGTCGAATACGAGTGTCTTTACCTGTCAGCATTCTGTTTATTCGGCCACACCACACAAATATCCAGAACCTGACAGTAAAATCAACAAACGTATTCGGCACATCATGAATCCCACAAGACAAGTAACTCAAGTCCGTAGCTATCATCTTCTTGATCCCCCTCTTGTGACAGTGCACAGGCAATAATCTGCATGTCAAGTCTATGATAGTCTTAAATGCTAAGGTAAAGTTAGAGTGCGGTCTGGTAAGTGCGTTTTTTGTAAGTTTTTTGTCGGTTATAAAAACATGTTCAGGTAAGGTGTCTGATGAAATGAGTAATTGTTTACATCTGTTGCAGTCATTTGTTTTAGTCAGTTTGATAATTTTTTTGGCAACATAACCAGCCACGTAGCTGGTTATTTCCATGTCCATGCGTCTGTCAGTCTGTTTTAAAATCGTAAGTCGCTCATGAGGAACATGAGTGTTGGAGTCAGTTGAGGACGATTGAGTTGGTTGATTTTCTAACAAAAAATTCTTCAAGTCCGCGAACGGCTTATCGCCATCCTCCTCCGCGTTCGCTCCTACAGAATGCACAGACAAAAAATTGTTCACACATAAAGTGCGGAATGAGGAAATAAATTGAAATGAAGTAGGATTGCGGTTGGCCCCTAAATGACTTCTGATATTACCAAAGAAATTCTCTAAAGGATCCTGGTTCAGAGCTCTTAAATCGAGCGACTCAAATGAACTATTCTCCTTTAGAGAATTCCATAAATATCTTAAGCCATTTAGGGTAACCGCGAAATTTGAAAGGAAGGGTGGCTGAGGTTTAACAGCTATGCCTCCCTTTACAAATTTCATATCCTTCAGCATTTGTTTAGCCTCATTCCAAAACTCTATGTGTTTCGAATCTTCTGTCAATGCAGACCGTAGTTTATGAACAGCGGTGGTAGGATCGCGAGCTCCGTTCACGCTGTCAAATAATTTGTCCATAAAATTAACCAACTCAGCCGTACCCCATGCTGTATTAGTTAAGTCATGTCTTTCAGTTGGCTGTAAAGTCAACGTAATTTTAAATGCTGTGTAGGTACTGCGGCTAAATACCTGCACAGCATGTCGTACGCTCATCTTACGTATTTTGTCTGGTAGTACGTGTTCGTCAGTCGGTCGGTGTAACATCTGAAACTCACCACTATCAAAGCGGTAGAGTTTCTCAATGTCACGCCACGACGCGGTCAAGTCCTGTCCGTCTTTTTTGAACTGTAGGTCTTTTGTCAGCAGATTATTCCTCATACCCTTCAACAAATGAGGGGAATCAAAAAGATGTACAATTTCCCTCCCTTCAAAAATAAAATATTCTGGCCGAAATTCCCTCCCGGTACGAATGCAAAAAGTTCTCGTGTCCGCTTTCAACGCATTCATTGCAGCCACGTTCGTGGAACTTTGATCGCAGATAGTAGCAACTACTTTAAGATTTGTTGCTAGTGCAGATCGAAGTACCTCTTTGATGCTTCGCACCAAATCGAGTGTTTTAAAACCACTCTGGGTACCTCCATCTCCACCACCAACAAATAGAAAATCATATGGTTGCTTCCATCTGCGATGAAAGCCACGAAGCATGAACACAAGAGCGCGATCGGCGAACAGAGGTTTCTGCACCGTACCATAATTTTGAAACCCCCTGATTACATCTTCGCTAATATCATACGTCAGATGTGGCTGAATATACACCTCGTCAAATAATAATGCGCAATGTTTGTCCTTGTCGGAAATATTGCCAGACGCACACATACTTTGGAGTTGTTCTTCCAGAAACAAATTCACTCCAGGACGGAAAGGAGTGCGCCTTAAAAACCTTTTTAAGGTACTACGAGAAGGCAGCGGTAACAACTTCTCCATAAATCTATAAGATCCCCGCAATTGCTTCAAAAGCGATACTGCGAGGACCTTATCATCTACAGAGTACCGCCACCCTCTCTTCCGCTTTCCGGCCTGGGTGATTTGGCACCACACAAACGTCTGCAAGGCTGTACCCAGAGATCCAAAAATACCATCTTTAGAAAAGACGTGATTTGGTTCCCTGATACATTCCCTAACACCACCTTGCACACGTTTGCGTGTAGTATTTATGGTTTTGCGTCTGGCAATAAACATCCTGTTACTATCATTAACACAGATTTTTGGCCGCTTGGTAGCAGAAACAAACTCCAGTCCTAAAAAATAAAATAAAAAAGATTGTTATATTCGCTACATATTGCACGAATGCTATAATAAATAGATTAATATACTACACACCTTGTGTTGGTTGTAAAGAGACCGGATTACAAGAACTGGATTTTCGTTTTCTGCTACTTAGCGGTGTATTCGTCGTACCTGAATTAAATGTAAACTATAAAATGTTATTTATAAATGAAAATTAATTTGATGACTTACGATTCGATTTTCTGATCTGACGATGATTACCCATACTCGAAACCTCTGAAAAATATTACAATTCATAGAAAGCTTATATTTTTAAATTAGAAGTACTACTTACTTTTAGCAACAGTGTTCGATGGGCGAGGGCTAGTAGTACTAGTAGCAAAACTAGTAGTACTAGGCACATCTGTATAAAAAATAGTGTCATAATAAATCAACAATAACATTTACATTATTTAGGGGTTCAAACGACCCCAATAAATATACATACCACTTAGAACACTGTTGTAAGAGGAAGAATTTGGGCAATCTAAAAAATAAATGAAATTATTAAATATTAATAGTTAGATAAAATATTACTCTACTAACCATCGGACACAGAAATCGAACTAGTATAGCAGTGATCAAATTCAACACTTGCACTTGGATGCACTGTCCAAGAAGATGTACTCGACGTACCAGGCAGATCTGCTAATACATCTGAAAACAATATTTTATTAGCTCAAGTTAAACCAAGCAAAAATATTTTATACCTTCCGGTTGCACGGAAGCACAATAATCGTGCTCCCTCAACGAAGATGTAAAAGCAGATGCACTTGTTACATCGGGCATGGGGACATCTAAATAAAGTAATTTATTAATAAAAATATTAATCAAATTAAAATGGTTTTCCTACCTTCTTGCACAGCGTGCCGCTCATCCAAGTACAAAGTTGGATAAGCACCATGTAATACGGTATTTCTGCCTCTAGCATTTATATATATCCACCCAGGACTAAAATGCTTGAGGCAGACCCGATATGAATTATAAATTCGCATTTTTGGCATATTAAAAAATTTGGGATTGTTTACCAGCCCAATCCATTTTTTAAACATCGTGCTAAAATTTTTCGGAAACCGCGTAAAACTGTATTCCGTCGATTTGCAACTTGGCACAGCGCAAGTAGTGTTGGTCGACATAATCTATTATATTTTAAATCAAGTAAAATACACAAAATTCAAGTAAAATACATAAAATACAAGTAAAACGCAAGACTTACGGATTTTGTTACAATGTAACGAACTAAAAAATGCATTCAAACGCCATTAAAAAAACTTAATGTTGCAAAATAATAACAAAAAAGTTGCCGCGCTTTTTAAAATATTTTTAAATGTTATTTGTGATAACAAATAATATTTTGTTCGTTAAGATAAATTATTATAAAATAAAGACGCTTCTCTCTTTATTTCTTATAAAAAAAAATACGTTTATTATAAGATAAAATTGTACAGTGTATAAGTAAAAATAAATACAAATTACTTAATTAGCATTAAAATTTATTTTAAATTTAACATCCAAATATAGAACTAATAGTGGGTTTATACAGAAAAAATTAACGCTACATTTAAATTAGCGCTACATATAACGCTGCATTTTACTAACAAGAAAAACTGGCGTTTATACAGCTAAGCTAACAAAATTAACGCATGCGCATACTGGTTTCCGTGTTTGACATTTGCAAGTGTCAACTTGTTTTTTGAGGCTATATTTTTATGATTTACGAAAACATTTTTCCTTTTGCGATACATATAGTGGTTTTCATTTCTTTTAAATAAAAATGGATTCGGAACATGATTACAGAGAACATTTGGCTAATTATTTTGGTTGAGTACAATGGCAAAAATCTCTTATCGAAAAAGGTTCTATGTCGAAATGATTTTGTATTTTAGTTATATTATTTCGGTTCAATACACTATTATAGTTGATTTACAAGTTATTTCAACATATGTTAACCTCGGTACCTACCAAAATCGTATATAACAAATGTGAATCGTGTTTGCGGAAAATAGGAAAAGAAACTGGAAGTATTTTTAAATAAAACAATATAATAAAAATTATTTAACTAATATATTTATATAATTTACTCGCTGTCCAACCCAAAAACTATATCCATATTCTTCTTTTGTCTACGTTTCTTCGCGGTTGGCGACACATTTTTCATTAATACGCCAACGCTTTTCCCAAATATATCGGGGTCCTCTTCGGTCCTTTTGGCACTATAGTATTCTGCCAACGATAGACATGCACCTTCGATGCTTGCATCTGCAGATGACTCGGACAGTTTATTCCTCTCAGTTGCATAGTGAGACCGCAAAGTCACCCACCGGGATTCACACTCTGGAACTAGAATATATTTAAAATTACAACATCGTCCAATTTTAAAATATAGTTGCATATCACATATCTTTTAGCCCCATGACTTCGGAAACACTTCTCCATGTATTTTCTTTACTAGTTTTATTGTGGAAGCCTACACTTCGTTTATCATACAATATAGCGTATTTTTCGACACTATCAATCAATTCACCGTCCTTTATGTTAAAATAACAATAATAAACAACAATATAGCAGGTAAACAAAAGTCAATGCAAAAAGAGCACGAAACTGTTCTGACATGTTGTGCTTGTCAACACATGTGCACACGGTCACGCTTGCACAGATGCCTTTTTCAAACTGAACTGATCTTAGGCAAAGAAAGAACGAGGTTTTGTTCATCTCTCTTAGTAAGAAAGATAAAAGTTGGCCAACTTGTTAGCTTAGCGTTAAAAAGAAATATAGTCTTAAATTCTGTATAAACGACAACATTGGTTAACATGGTGTTTATCTTTTTCTTAGCCTTAAATGTAGCGCTAATGTTAAATGTAGCGTTAATTTTTTCTGTATAAACCCACTATAAGTATTTTAATTTATATAGCTCTTATAAAAAAATATGTTATTTAAATACAAAAAAAATTTAGTTCCAATATTTGCCGAAACAATCACTCAGTCCATATTGTAGGAAACATTAATACGGTTAGTACCTGAAAAGCGACGGTCACGCTCACGGCGGCCATTCTAGCGGCGCATATAACTCGAACTAATTCGAAGCCCTCCCCCCCAACAAGATGGCCACCTGTGAACCACCGTTGGAGTAGATCAACTACTACCGGAGGACAATTATATAGGCATAACGTCCGCTAATAGACGTGAGAAGTATTGAATGTTATATTGAAAATAACTTAAATTAAAACCGGTACCTTTTCTGAATATACTTTTCAAATAAAATATTTGCGAAATATTAAAATCTTAATTTTCATTCTTACTAATTTTACTGTAAGTACTACCATTTTTGAGTTAAAACAGAATATTAAAAAACCACTCTTTTTTTTGAAACCAGTACCTTATTTGAAAAATATTTTCAGATAAAAGTTAAGCGAAATATTAATATCTATTGTTTTTATTTTAAAAATTTTGCTGTAAAAACTACCGTTTTTGAGTTATAGCAGAATATGCAAAAAATGAATAGAGTAAACATGCACTTCCTGTGAGAGTATTCTTTTCAAAATAGGAGGTTTTCTTTCCAGGCACATACAAATCTTAAGTTTGAAGTTTCTTAACTGTATCTTTTACCGTTTAGGCTGTAGAGCGCACACATACACACAGACAGACTCACACACATACACACACACACACACACACAGACAGACGTCATCTCAAAAATGGTCAGACTCAATTCAGGGAAGGTCAAAAGATATATTTCCGTTAAAATCTCGAGATCAAAATTTTTCATGTTTACAATACTTACTTCTACTGCGTATAAGAAAGTAAAAATGGACAGAGTTGCTTCTATCGTTCAAAAATAAAACTACTGTTGATTATTTACAGCAAACAATATTAGACATTGAAAGTAAACGATGGTATGAAGTAATAAAGCGAATAATTTTTGTAATTCAATTTTTATGTAAACAAAATTTAGCACTTCAATGCAAAAGCAATAATCTTTACAATCGCAACAATAGTAATTTTTACTTTCTTATAGATTAAGCATTATCAAACGAAAACAAAGCCATTTTTACTTTCTTATACGCAGTATAAGTAAGTATTGTAATCATGAAAAATTTCGATCTCGAGATTTTAACGGAAATATACGTTTTGACCTTCCCTGAATCGATTCCAACTATTTTTGGTATGACTTCCGTCTGTGAGTGTGTGTGTGTGTGTGTGTGTGTGTGTCTGTGTGTGTATGTGTGTATGTTCTCTACAGCCTAAACGGTTGAAGCAAAAATTATGAAACTTTAAACTTAAGATTTGCATATGCCTGAGGTGGGCACCTCCCATTTTTGAAAAAAATATTCAAAGCGGAAGTGCCTGTTTACTCTAGTCAATTTTTGCATTTTCTGCAATTGCTCAAAAATGGTTACGGTTACAGAAAAATTTCATGAACAAAAATTAAAGGTATTTATATTTAGCACAACTTTTGTTTGAATTATTTTTCCAAAAAGAGTAATGGCTTCAAATTAAATTTCTGCTTATTATATATATTTTTACATAAATCGTATCATCTGCGCCTGTCTATTGTTTAACAAAATAGACTTAAATAGTTTGAAGTTTGACATTTTATATTGTTTCTAAGAAATATATCTACTGTAAAAGCGAGCTAAATGTTAGAACGAATATTATAAATTAGAAAAATAATGTAACTACGATATGGTTTAACCCATATGCGGATAAGAAAGTTCAGTGCATGACACTGCAGATATTAGATTGCACTCCGGATGTTTCTCATATTGAGCAAATAAGTGTAATAATTCGATTCTTTCATTTCAATTTAGCATTAGGATCGACTGAAATTTTAGCATTTTAACCAATTTTAGATGTTACAGGGATTAGCTGGATTAACAACATTTCTTATTGATCTATTAAAAACATTAAATTTAGACATAAATAATATAAGAGGCCAAGGCTATGATAATGGCTCTAACAAGCGCGGCAAAAATATTGGCCTACAGAAAAGAATTTTAGATTTGAACCCGCGAGCTTTTTATGTTCCTTGCTTGTGCGAATCACAGCCTGAATCTAATTGTAAATGATGCTGCTAATATCAACCATGAAACAGTAAATTGTTTTAATATAGTACAAGAAATATACAAATTTTTCTCAGCGTCTACTAATTTATGAAATATCTTAATCAAGCATGTTACTAATTTAACTTTAAAGCCCTTATCCGAAACACGCTGGTCAAGTAGAATTGATTTGGCCATAAAGCCTCTCTATAAATATTTACCAGAAGTTTTTGATGCATTATTTGAAATTTGCAATGACCACACATGAGTCGACGAACAAGCTAAATACCAAGCAAAATGTCTGGGAGAAAAAATTTCTACATTTACAATTATTTGCTCCGTTAAAGTGTGGTATGATATTTTAAATCAAGTAAATTTTGTGAGTAAAATGCTTCAATCTCAAACTACAAATTTGCAACTTGCTTTGGATGCATTAAACGAATTTAATACTAAATTTTTAACTAATTATCGATCTGATGCTAGTTTTGCAGAAATTGTTGAAAGTTCCAAATTAATTGCAGAAAAGTTTGACATAGAAACTGAATTTCGTAGTGCGAGGCCATTACGACGACGTAAAAAATCTACTCAATTTGATTATGAACATGAAGATCAACCTATAGTAAATCCTGAAAATTCATTCAAAGTTGATTTTTATTTCTGTATAATAGATCAAACATTAATTTCGTTACAAGACAGATTATCTTTATTAAAAGAACATATGGATTCATTCCAATTTTTATATTCATTAGATAATTTACAAAATAAAGAATACCTAATAACTTGCTGCAAAAAATTACAAGCGAAATTAACTCATGAAAATCAGTCCGATATTGACCAAGCAGATGATTTATGTGAAGAAATTTTACAATGTTAGTATTTATTACGAATTCAAAAAAAGATATATCCCAAATAATTCAGTATATTTATTCAAATGATTTAGTAGGAGTTTATCCAAATTTTACTGTAGCACTCCGTATTCTTTTATCATTACCTGTGTAAGTTGCGTCTGCGGAGCGGTCTTTTTCGAAATTAAAAATCATAAAGAGTTATTTACGCTCCACAATGGCGCAAAATAGATTATCAGATCTCGCAATAATTTCAATTGAGTCTGACATAGGGTAAATTGACCAGTAATGGAACAGTTAAGAAAATTCTCTACTTTTTTGAGAATTAAAAAAAAATATGGTTAGTATATTTATATAATAATTGAAAATTTTCAAAGTTTAGTGTTTTATAAAGTTAAAAAAATATCTGCAGTATCATGCACCGAACTTTCTTATACGCATATGGGTTAAACCAAATCGTAGTCATCTTATTTTTCTAATTTATAATATTTGTTCTAACCTTTAGATCGCTTTTACAGTAAATATATTTCTTAGAAACAATATAAAATGTCAAACTTCAAATTATTTAAGTCTATTTTGTTAAACAATTGACAGGCGCAGATGATACGATTTATGTAAAAATATATATAATAAGCAGAAATTTATTTTGAAACCAGTACTCTTTTTGGAAAAATATTTCAAACAAAAGTTGTGCTAAATATAAATACCTTTAATTTAAGTTCATGAAATTTTTCTGTAACTGTAACCATTTTTGAGTAATTGCAGAAAATGCAAAAATTGACTAGAGCAAACAGGCACTTCCGCTTTGAATACTTTTTTTCAAAAATAGAAGGTGCACACCTCAGGCATATGCAAATCTTAAGTTTAAAGTTTCATAATTTTAGCTTCAACCGTTTAGGCTGTAGAGAGCATACACACACACACACACAGACACACACACACACACACAGACGGACGTCATTCCGAAAATAGTTGGAATCGATTCAGGGAAGGTCAAAACGTATATTTCCGTTAAAATCTCGAGATCGAAAATTTTCATGATTACAATACTTACTTATACTGCGTATAAGAAAGTAAAATTTAAATTGTTTATGTATGTTTTAGGTAATTTTGTTCACAATTTATAATTAGTTGTTAAAATGCCAGTAATGGAACGGTGGCTGCCTTTAATAGCACCGTCCTTTCTAGTAATAGATCGGCAAATTATATTTTTTGTTAAATGAACTAGGTAAATCAATATAAATAAGTTCTATTATAAATGTATTTTTTATTTATTATAGTTATAAATTTATATATTTTAGTTTGGATTTCCTAAAATTTAGGTATATATTTATTAAAAAAACACTCGCAGTAACTTTATTTTCTAAATTTTTAAATTATAGAGGTAGGTACTATACCTATCTAAAGCTAAATTTAATATTTATAAAGTTCTAAATTATAAATGTAGACAACAATATTATTCTTTATCTATAATGCAAATGATATTTTAATTAAATAATAATTTTTAATCGAAATATTAAAATTACTTATAAATAGGTATTACTTCAAAATTTTTAATACTTTTCTTGCATTAAAGTTTTATGTACAATGAAAAATTTAAATCTTTTCTAGTTTTATTTTTTTAGATAAGAATACTTTTCATCTTGTTATTTCAGATAAAAGTATTTTTTCAAGTGTACAGGATGGGGCAAAACAACCTCTCTAGTTTTGCAAGTGAATTAAAGAAAAAGGAGTCGAGATACAAAAAAATTATTTCAATAAAATAAAGTAGTTACATGGCCAGTTTTATCTTATGTAGTTTAAAAAATCATATCGGCCAAGTGTTGTAATCCATTGTCTACACACTGCTGCAAGCGACTGCTGAAGTTTTGCATAACCCTTTCAAGCATTTCTTCAGGTAGGGTAAATCGACCAGTAATGGAACAGTTAAGAAAATTCTCTACTTTTATGAGGTTTAAAAAAAATATAGTTAATATATTTATATAATAATTGAAAATTTTTAAAGTTTAGGTGTTTTATAAAGTTAAAAAAAAATTAAATTGTTTATTGATGTTTTAGGTAATTTTGTTCACAATTTATAATTTGATGTTAAAATGCCAGTAATGGAACGGTGGCTGCCTTTAATAGCACCGTCCTTTCTAGTAATAGATCGGCAAATTATATTTTTTGTTAAATGAACTAGGTAAATCAATAAATAAATAAGTTCTATTTTAAATTTATTTTTGTGAAGTGGGAACGCCACATTAACAAAAAACAGCTGATGCAGTGTCATCGCTGCTAACAGTGGGGTCACGCTACGGCGAACTGCAGGCTCCGCCCCCGATGCCTAAAGTGTGCACAGGGTCACCTGACGCAAACGTGTACCAAGACCCCGGACACTCCAGCCACATGCGCCAACTGCGCTGGCTCACACCCGGCTAACTACGTCAAATGCCCGGTATATTTGAATAAAATAAAGACACTAGAATCAAACAAAACTAGGGCTAATACTAACACTAGAACGTACGTTGACGCTCCCATCCCTCCTAAAAATCACTGGAACAAAACAAATACCCAAACACTCCCTCCAAAACAAATCTTCCTCCCCAAAACACAAGACTTTCCGACGCTCCCGAACCCTAAACAATTTACCCGACGTCCCTCAAACAACATACAGCCACAACCACAACAACAACAACAATACTGAAATAAAATACAAGCACATCAACAACAACCATAACAACAACAAGGACAACTAAACCATATACCTCAAACCCAACAACAACCACCCATGGACGATATCACGGAGTTGTTTGCAGAGATGGCCAAACTCAACGCCACAATAAATATATCTAACATGCTTGCAGCGATAAAAGACTGAAATATAGCGCTATCCAAAGCAAAGTCAAGCAACGAGCATTTTACTATATTTTTATCATTCGCGCAAAATGTACACACATACAACATTTAAACACAAAACAACACTAAACATCTGTACATGGAACGCCAACGGAATTATGGGTAAAGTAGGTGAACTCACACATTTTCTCCAAACACACAACATACACATTTGCTTACTTAAAGAAACTAAACTTAACCAAACACATAAGTTTAACACACACAGATACACAACCTACAGAGCTGATCGACCACAGCAGGGCCCGATTCCCTGCGGGGGCGTTGCAATATTAGTTCAAAACAACATACCACACACTCTCACACCAAACCCACACACTACACTAGAAACACTGAATATAACACATGCAGACAACACAGTAATTTACACTGCTTACAACAGAACATTAAATAACTTCACACAAACAGACCTTTCCACACTTTTACACAAAAACAAAACATTAGTCGTGGGAGACTTTAACGCGAGACATCTAAACTGGGACTGCAACACCACAAACACTAACGGCCGCACACTCAACACATACATTAATTCACACGTCGCAATCATATCACACCCAAACACACCCACAAACTACCCCGAAAACGGAAGTACGCCGTCCATTATCGATCTCATCATCATTAAAAATGTTCATAACATCACACAGCCTGTATCACTACCAGAACTCAGCTCTGTTCACAACCCAGTCATATTCCAACTAACCAACCACCACACAGAAAACACCACTAAAATAATCACATCATACAAACACACAAATTGGGCGCACTTCCGCAAAACACTTTACACGATCATCCCCATCAACAATCAAATACACACAACACAAGAGATCGATGCACAAATTGAACACTTCACAAACGCTATTCAAACAGCCAAACAAAAACACACACATAAAATCAAAATAAACCCACAAAAACTCAACTTACTACCACTTATAACACAGCTAATTAAACAACGCAACCACACTAGAAGACTATGGCAGAGCACACACCTACCCACACACAGAACACAGCTTAAACACTTAAATAAACAAATCAAAAAACAAATAAAAGAACACAAAAACAATACATGGTCCCTAAAACTCTACACCCTCAACCCTAATGACAACTCCCTCTGGCAGCTGACAAAAACACTTAAAAAACCACACACAAGAATCCCAACCCTTAAACAAAATAACTTAACAGCTATAAGTGACGAAGACAAAGCAGAAATGATTGCTAACACGTTTGAACAAATACACGTAACACACACCCCAAACTCACCTACACAAAATAAAATCATACAAGATACACTACATTATTTAAACACCCCGCATTACACTGACACCAAAACGCTGGCCAGACTCCTTACAACCCCATCCGAATTAGCCAAAATAATCAAAACATTACCCAATCGCAAAGCTCCCGGCCCAGACCTAATTGACCACCTCCTAGTTAAAAACCTATCCAAAAAATTAATCGACCAACTCCATTACATCATAAACTCAATAATCAAATTTCACCACTTCCCAGCTGCCTGAAAAACTGCTACAGTCCATCCAATTGTCAAACCAAGAAAAAGCCCCGTCTCCCTATCAGTTATCGCCCCATTAGCCTACTAAATACCTTATCCAAACCAACTGAAAAAAATCATCCTCTCGCGGGTCGACGATATCGACACAGGACAAAAATTCACCCCTGATCACCAGTTTGGCTTCCGAGCCGGACATTGCACGGTGCATCAGGTGTGCAGGATTGCAACCGATATCGCGACCCAATTCAACCAAAACAAAGTAACGGTCATGACCCTACTGGACATTGAAAAAGCCTTCGAAACGGTCTGGACAGTAGGGCTCATGGCCAAACTTATATCCTTCCGATTCTCTCCCACTTTAACCAAACTTCTATACTCATACCTCACAAACCGATCCTTTCGCACCAAAATTAACAACTCCCTATCTAACCCTAAACCTATTGTAGCAGGAATCCCACAAGGCAGCGTCCTTGGCCCCAAATTGTTCAACCTTTTCATTAGCGACATTCCCACGTTCCCAAATACACACATAGCACAATACGCCGACGACACCACAATATACGCACACTCATTCAACGCCCAAGTAGCCACTAAACAAATACAAATGCACATAAACATTCTAGAAAAATACTGGGAGAAATGACAATAAACATAAACGCCAACAAAACCGAAACCATAGTCTTCACACGTAAATTCACAAACAACAGAATAGTCACACCACTTGTAATACACAACCAAAAAATCACACCAACAAACACAGTAAAATACCTAGGAATACAGCTACACAAAACACTAAGACACGGCCCACACATCACACATGCATCAAACAAAGCACGCGCCGTCATTAGCAACCTCTACCCTCTCCTAGTTAAGAACAGTTCCCTATCCGCAAAAAATAAAATCCTCATTTACACAGCCATCATCAGTCCCATCATCATGTACGCAGCCCCAGTTTGGTGTAACGCAGCGAACACCACCATACTACAATTGCAACGCCTCCAAAATAAATGCTTAAGAATGGCGACGGGCTCTGGAAGGTACACCCGCACTACACAACTTCACGAAGACACTAACATACCATACATGAGAGAATACATTCAAGACATAACACAGAAATTTTATAAAAACACCCTACTCAACTCAAACACACTTATAAAAAACATCACATGTATCCGCGACAACAACACTACACGTAAACTCATACACAAGTTACCCTACCAAAACCTACCCATATTTCTAGAGGTGTTCCATGAGCAGTACACCTAACACCCACACAACGCGACACAACACTACACAAAACCCCTTTGATAATTCCCTTTGGAAGCTCACCAAAAACCTCAAAAAACAATTCACCCAAATACCCACACTCACACTTACAAACGCAACCACAGCAGCTTCTGACCCAGAAAAGGCAGAAGCCATTGCTAATGAACTAGCGAACGTACACGTAATTGACACAACGCACACACAAACGCATGAGCAAATCCTACAAGAGACACAACACTTTTTAAGCACAACTCACCAAACAACACACAAAATCCTCGCAAAACTCCTTACAAACCCTAGAGAACTCACCAAAATAATCCGCACCCTGCCCAATCGCAAAACTCTCGGACCAGACCGCATAGAAAACCTCATCTTAAAAAACCTATCCCGAAAATCCATCGTACAATTAACGTACATCATAAATTCCATCATTAAACTTCACCATTTCCCAGCAGCATAGAAGAATGCCATAATCCACCCCATCTTAAACCCAAATAAAGATCCTCACCACCCCGGCAATTATAGACCAATTAGCCTCCTTAATACCCTCTCCAAACTGACCGAAAAGGTCATCCTTTCCCGGGTAGACGATATCGAAACAGGACGAAAAATTACCCCCGACATCCAATTTGGATTTACGGTTAGGCACAATACTGTACAGCAAGTATGCAGGATCGCAACCGATATCGCTACCCAATTTAACCAAAGTAAAGTTATGGCCCTGCTAGACATCGAAAAAGCTTTCGATAAGCTTTGGGTAGCAGGGCTCATGGCCAAATTAATCAATAACCATTTTCCACCAATCCTAATAAAACTTATCCACTCATATCTAACCAACAGATCCTTCCAAACCAAACTAAAAAACTCTCTCTCAACCTCTAAACCCATAATGGCAGGAGTCTCCCAAGGCAGCGTCCTTGGACCCAAATTATTTAACCTATACCTAATTGATTTCCCCACTTTCCAAAACACTAATACGGCTCTGTACGCAGACAACACGGCCATCTACGCGCATTCATTTAGTGCGCAGGTGGGCAACAAACAACTACAAATACACATAGATATACTACAACGCTACTGGGAGAAGTGGAAAATTAAAATCAACGCCACAAAAACCGAAACCATTGTCTTTTCACGCAAATTCACACTAAACAAAGTAATCACACCACTACAAATACACAAACAAAAAATAACGCCCACACACACGGTAAAATACCTAGGCACACACTTATACCGAACACTAAGACATGGCCCACACAATTAAAAAAGCCCAACACGTAATCCGAAATCTCTATCCTCTCCTAGTTCAAAACAGTTCCCTTTCTATAAAAAATAAAATCCTCATGTACACCGCAATCATTCGCCCCATACTAACATACGCAGCCCCAGTTTGGTGTAACGCTTCGGCTAACGCACTAATCTCATTGCAACGTCTCCAGAATAAATGCTTAAGACTGGCCACCAGCTCTGGACGATACACACGACAAACAGACCTACACGAAATCGCAAACATACCCTACATAACACAATACATAAAACAAATATCACAAAAATTTTATAAAACACAGTTAAACTCGTACACACTAACAAAACACATCACAAAATTAAGATACGACAACACTACACATAGATTAAAGCATAAGCTCCCCTACCAGACACTACCCATATTTTCGGAAAGCCTCCATGAGCCGAACACGTAACACAGACACACACAACAACAATGCAACACACAACACACATCACTATACAACAATAGAGTCAACCACAGATACAGAACATTTCGCATAAATTTAATGTCCATAGAATCATCAGTACTGTCAAATTTTAAATTAGTTAAGTTAGTTTATAAGTTTTATTTAAAATGCCATGCATTTAAATGGGTTTTTGTTCCCCCTTTTCCCATAAAACACAATCCTAACACGAATATAATGTAAACCGAAATGTAACAGACAATAACACAATGTTTTAAGCACACAACGCAATATACACTCATATACTGATATACACTCTCTTCTGTGAGTAGGAGCTCTGATAAAACCAATCATGTGTTTCCATATTAATTAATGTATGTTGAAAATTAAAATAATAAAAAAGATTTCAAAATAAAAAAATTACACCCACACAACGCGACACAACACTACACAAAACAAAACATATCTCATACACAA
Source organism: Nebria brevicollis (assembly GCA_944738965.1). NCBI lineage: Eukaryota > Metazoa > Arthropoda > Insecta > Coleoptera > Carabidae > Nebria > Nebria brevicollis. Next base: position 15,481,500 of record OX122900.1, on the reverse strand, counting down.
CAAATGTAGTACATGTATCACCAATGTAAATGTTAATTTTTAATTTAGTTAGGCTAGTTTTAAGTTTTAACAAAAAAACTTCATGTGAAGTTAAATGGGTTTTTGTCCCCCCTTTCCCATAAACTCAATCCTAACACATCGTAAAAGAAAACCATAACTTGTAACAGAAAACAATAACACAACGTATTAAAGCACACAAACACAGATATACACTCCCCCTGTGAGTAGGAGCTCTGACAAAACCAACCATGTTGTCCAAACATTATTATTTAAATATATAGGTAATGTATTAATTAATAAAATAATAAAGACAATTTAAAATGAAAATGATGGCGCGAAACCGATGGTCGCGAGTTCGATTCCTGCCGCATCCGTTACTTTTTCAACTGCTTAAAAAAAATTATTATATTTTTTAGCTTGGATTTCCTAAAATTTAGGTATATATTTATAAAAAAAACACTCGCAGTAACTTTATTTTCTAAGTTTTTAAATTATAGAGGTAGGTACTATACCTATCTAAAGCTAAATTTAATATTTATAAAGTTCTAAATTATAAATGTAGACAGCAATATTATTCTTTATCTATAATGCAAATGATATTTTAATTAAATAATAATTTTTAATCGAAATATTAAAATTACTTATAAATAGGTATTACTTCAAAATTTTTAATACTTTTCTTGCATTAAAATTTTATGAACAATGAAAAATTTAAATCTTTTCTATTTTTATGTTTTTAAATAAGAATACTTTTCATCTTGTAATTTCAGATAAAAGTATTTTTTCAAATGTACAGCGTGGGGCAAAACAACCTCCCTAGTTTTGCAAGTGAATTAAAGAAATAGGAGTCGAGATACAAAAAATTTATTTCAATAAAATAAAGTAGTTACATGGCCAGTTTTATCTTATGTAGTTTTAAAAATCATATCGGCCAAGTATTGTCCTTCATTGTCTACACACTGCTGCAACCGACTTCTGAAGTTTCGCATAACCCTTTCAAGCATTTCTTCAGGTATACGGCGAATTTCCGTGCGGATTGCCTCCTCTCAGGGAGACAAAGCGCGCGGGGAACATTTCCTTCAAAACCAGCATTGATGCCCGCGCTGTGTGGGCTGTGGCCCCGTCCTGCTGAAACCAGACATTCTCGAGACCAAGTTCTTCAAGAGCAGGGGCAAAAAAATTCTGGAGCATGTGCACATAGCGCCCAGAATTGACGGTAACTGCCCGATTTCTTTCCTGTAGTAAAAGTAAGGCCCGATAATCCCTATTCGGGAAACTGCGCACCAAACTGTGACACGATCACTATGCAGAGGCTTCTCGTGGATTGTTTTCACACCAATATCGAAAATTTTATTTATTTACACCTCCAGAAAGATGGAAATGTGCTGGGCGGCGATTAAAGACTCCTTTTCGCGTATGTTTGCTTCCACGGCAAAAGCGCGCTGCTCGTTCGTCCACATTGTGTTTACGACTGAATCTTTTTGTAATACAAACGGCATATCTTTTTGCCGCCATTCACGCCATTCCTACCCTTTTACGACCTCTGCTCGCTTCACAATTCCCTGTTGAAACTAGGGAGGTTGTTTTGCCCCACCCTGTATGAGAGGTTTTGGTTCTAATTCTTGATTTTTCACACTTCTTTTTACCCTTTTTATTAACGGTGTCATTTTTTTACCAGTTTTCACTAAAATAAAAACAATTTATTCAAACGAATACAAAAATAAATTAAAGAGGTCATGTTTTAGAATTTTATTTTTTATGAGATAAACAATAAAATTTCAGTGTACGTATAATGTAAATAATAACTGATACATACTTTTTAAAGAATTATTTATCTGTAATTAAAATTTGTTCTTGTTATAAAAAATATGCAAAAACATTAATATTCTAACCTCACTTGCTTACTGCCAGATGATCTCTGCTTACTATTTTATTTATAGCAGCGGCCGCTCAATAGAAAAGCGCTGTAAGCATAAAGTGCACTATTATTGGCGCGCTCATCAAAATTTTATTCCAAAACTAGTACACGTGTTTTTAGAATTAAAAAAAGGTCAATATTCAACATTTGAAATGTTTCGATGAAATATTCATTTATTTTATTTAACCAAGTACATATTAAAAAAATACGTTTTTCTAGTAAATATGATTGTAATTACTTAAGCTATAGTAACCGTAAACTAACTAAAAATGGCTGTGAAATGTACAATTTTAATATCGCTAAACAATATTCGTTTTTTTTTTTAATTAATAATTTCAAAAAGGACGTGCAAAAGGTTTTTTCTTGTTTAAAACTATATATAAATATTTAAATCTTTGTTATACCTACGCATTTGCACAGTTTTAAACGTATACAACCAAGTTTTTGATACCTGTTCCATTACTAGCGTCGTACCATTACTGGTCGATTTACCCTACTGTATAAACTTGATATTCATGATATTATCCAAACTTTTTCTTTGCTTAAAGCTAGGAAAGTAAAATTTATTCAATGACTTATTTACATTGTTTGTATTTAATTTACCGTATAATATGTATTATGTTTATATTATAAATATTATATTTTTCATTTATTATTGTTGTTTAGCTGTTTTCTTGTCTTTGTAATTTTGTATTTTAAATAAAAAAGTTTACACAGACTATTTAAATCTTTGTGTGTTTTTTATTTCAATGCGTTAAGAATATAACAAAAATTTAAATGTCTCTAAACATAAGCCTAAATATTATAGTATTTCAAATTAATTATTCAATATTTTTTTATACATGGCGTATTACTTAAAAATGCTACTAGAGTATTACAAATTAAAGTGAACCTATAGTTGTTGGGGCTCTACTCACCTAGGCATGCAAAATATTTATAATATTAGTTTTTGATAGAAATATTTTTAATTAATGGGGCGCCATCAAAAATTTTGACACAGGTGCCGCATGCTCCTGGCGCGCCCCTGCATGTTCTGCGGACAAAAGCTTTGAATATAAATCACTTTTGTGACCGTCAGATTTCATATATAGTACTTAAACAATAAAGTCTGGTGATTAGCATGTTTCTTCTACGTCAGTACGCGAGCTTTGGCGAAGACGCTCAGTGCGGGTGACATCAGTTAGCCTCACGGAGTCATGAATTAATTAGCATTGCATTTTACAAATCTGTGTTCAATAAACTGATTGGTATAAGAAGGGTTCGACCTCTTTTATTTCGATATTCCGTATAATTCCTTTTCTGTGCTACTTTAGATCAACGAATTATTTAGTTACCACACACATACACAACGCAGGTCTAATTAAGTGTATTTAGTTAAAAATTATAGTCAATTATTTATCTAAAATCTTTAGTAAATTTCACGAGGATAAACTATTTTTTACGAATAAATCAATATAAAATCAATAACTTCGATTTTATTTAACAAATTTTGTTAAGGCGCGATACTTGTAGTGATAAAAGTAGGAAAAACGGTGGTTGGCATATTCGTTCTGAAGCTAATACACATTACTTTATCATACTTGAAAAAATATGATTATGTTCACAAAGGATGTCTCTACACGGGTCCGTGCTTAAATCTAATGTACGTTTAATTATACTAATGTAAATAAATACTAAATATTCACAAATTGATACATTTTTTACGGCATTATTACGCATACATAAGTAACATTTTTATGAAAAACTTCACGGAGCAGTGTAGTTTAACAATTAAATCTTGCATACGTTTTAAAAAAAATGCATTACCTTTCCTAACTATTGTTTTATTTCGAATATACGAGCAGGTGTTTTTAATAAGAATTATGATGGATAGATGTCTCTACTATAGCAATTTGTTCGAAACAATAATATTATTGCTTTGCGATAGCACAAGGCGGAGCCATTCCCCCCTTTCGTCTACTAGCAATTGAAATATACATACTATTATAAGAAAATCTTTGGTTCTTTGGTGATAAACGGCAGAAATTATTTTTCGTTTTTACAATACTATTTTATAGATTGGAATACTTTTTTATATTTCCAAAATTATCGAAGCGATTTTCACTATATTATTTCAAATTCTAATAATGTTTTATTTAACCCTCTAAAATTATCAATTCGGTCTAAATAATTTTATTCCAACTTTCAATAATACGATTATATATCCTTTGTCGAAATGGAAAAAGTGATAATCATTGTTACCGTTTTGGCGGGAAAAATATATTTAATATAAATGTAATTACACAAAACTATATTTCTTACATTGTATGAATATTAAAAAAAATCTGATCCAAATATGCGAATGTTTTATTTCCTATTGAGTAGGTATTCATGGGCAAACGACAATTGATTTTTGTTAGAATATTGAATAAAGAATTATGCCATATATCGTGTAATTTGTGTTATTGCTTTGTTTGTCATACCAACGCATATATAAATTATGGCAAAAGGTGAAAAAGATACCAAACGAAATCCCCGTTTATCTACGCGTAGACAGGCATATTCTAAGAAAAAAAGCTGATGTGTCTGTTACTGAACTTTCTTATAATTTTTATTTCTTATACGTCTGAGGTTCAGCGGCAAACTATCCGCATACCCGTATATATACAGCGTGAAGTCAATGCAGGAGGCGTGAGAAGTATTAAATGTAATATTGAAAATAGCTTATTATTTTTGTAACCTGTATCTTTTCTGAAAAATATTTTTAAATAAAAGTTTTGCTAAATATTAATATCTGTTATTTTCATTTTTACTAATTTTACTGTAAGTACTACCGTTTTTGTACTACCAGATTTGAGATAAAGCTGAATATTGAAAATAACTCTTATTTTGAAACCAGTACCTTTTCTGAAAAACATTTTCAAGTAAAAGTTATGCGAAATATTAATATCTTTTAATTTTATTCTGACAAATTTTCCTGTAAGTACTACCGTTTTTTAATTATAGCAGAATATTGAAAAAGCTTATTCTTTTGTAACCAGTACATTTTCTGATAAATATTTTTAAATAAAAGTTATACGAAACATTAATAGCTTTTATTTTCATTCTGACAATTTTACTGTAAGTACTACCGTTTTTGAGTTATAGCAGAAAATGCAAAAAATTACTAGAGTAAACATGCACTTCCGGTTTGAATACACACACGCAGATAGACGTCATCTCAAAAATAGTCAGACTCGATTCAGGGAAGATCAAAAGATATATTTCCGTTAAGATATCGAGATCGAAATAATTTCGACAAAATTTTTCATGATTACAATATTTACTTATACTTCGTATAAGAAAGTAAAATTGGTAATTTACAATATTTAATTTTATTTTTGTGAAAAGTAATATTTATAAAGTACAAATACAATAGTATTTGAATCAACTCAAATTGATAACACCTTATGAACTTCAAGACCCGCGTCATACTCGTGGCCTGGATATTCGGAATCCCGAATACAGAAACTCAAAAAAGATTAATGTTGCTGTCTAATTTACTAATAAAATTGGAGAATATTAAAGCACAACACTACATTGTTAGTGATGTACTAGTTATAATTTGGAAGGGGATATGGCGTAACTACAACACTGTTTTTGGTTGAAGTGGGGTAGCGGCGAGTAGCGTTTGGGACTGCCTCTTTGCTTCCTCGCCCTTTACACTTGTAACAACGCAGATACCCAGGGATTGCATGTATCGCGCCTTAAGGCGCGATACTTGCAATCCACTTCAACCAAAAACAGTATTGTAGTTACGCCACATATCCCCTTCCAAATTATAACTAGTACATCACTAACAATGTAGTGTTGTGCTTTAATATTCTCCAATTTTATTAGTAAATTAGACAGCAACATTAATTTTTTTTTGAGTTTCTGTATTCGGGACTCCGAATATCTAGGCCACGAGTATGACGCGGGTCTTGAAGTTCATAATGTGCTATCAATTTGAGTTGATTCAAATAGGGTAAAACGACCAGTTTTGGCACAGTTAAGAAAATTCTCTACTTTTTTGAGGATTAAAAAAAATATGGATAATATATTTATATAATAATTGAAAATTTTTAAAGTTTAAGTGTTTTATAAACTAAAAAAAAAAATTAAATTGTTTATTGATGTTTTAGGTAATTTTGTTCACAATTTATAATTCGATGTTAAAATGCCAGTTTTGGCACGGTGGTTGCCTTTAAGAGAACAGTCCTTTCTAGTAGTAGCACGGCAAATATAGTTATAAATTTATATATTTTAGCTTGGATTTCCTAAAATTTAGGTATATATTTATAAAAAAACACTTGCAGTAGCTTTATTTTATAAATTTTTAAATTATAGAGGTAGGTACTATACCTTTCTAAAGCTAAATTTAATATTTATAAAGTTCTAAATTATAAATGTAGACAACAATATTATTCTTTATCTATAATGCAAATGATATTTTAATTAAATAATAATTTTTAATCGAAATATTAAAATTACTTATAAATAGGTATATTACATCAAAATTTTTAATACTTTTCTTGCATTAAAATTTTGTGAACAATGAAAAATTGAAATCTTTTCTAGTTTTATTTTTTTAGATAAGAATACTTTTCATCTTGTAATTTCAGATAAAAGTATTTTTTCAAGTGTACCGGGTGGGGCAAAACAACCTCCCTAGTTTTGCAAGTGAATTAAAGAAAAAGGAGTCGAGATACAAAAAATTTATTTCAATAAAATAAAGTAGTTACATGGCCAGTTTTATCTTATGTAGTTTTAAAAATCATATCGGCCAAGTGTTGTCCTTCATTGTCTACACACTGCTGCAAGCGACTTTTGAAGTTTTGCATAACCCTTTCAAGCATTTCTTCAGGTATACGGCGAATTTCCGTGCGGATTGTCTCCTCTCAGGGAGACAAAGCACGCGGGGAACATTTCCTTCAAAACCAGCATTGATGCCCGCGCTGTGTGGGCTGTGGCTTCCCCCCCGTCCTGCTGAAACCAGACATTCTCGAGACCAAGTTCTTTAAGAGCAGGGGCAAAAAAATTCTGGAGCATGTTCATATAGCGCCCAGAATTGACGGTAACTGCCCGATTTCTTTCCTGTAGTAAAAGTAAGGCCCGATAATCCCTATTCGGGAAACTGCGCACCAAACTGTGACACGATCACTATGCAGAGGCTTCTCGTGGATCACCCTCAGATTGTTTTCGCACCAATATCGAAAATTTTGTTTATTTACACCGCCAGAAAGATGGAAATGTGCTGGGCGGCGATTACAGACTCCTTTTCGCGTATGTATGCTTCCACGGCAAAAGCGCGCTGCTCGTTCGTCCACATTGTGTTTACGACTGAATCCTTTTGTAACACATCCACACGGCATATCTTTCTGCCGCCATTCACGCCATTCCTACCCTGTTACGACCTCTGCTAGCTTCACAATTCTCTGTTGAAACTAGGGAGGTTGTTTTGCCCCACCTTTATAAGAGGTTTTGGTTCTAATTCTTGATTTTTCACATTTCTTTTTACCCTTTTTATTAACGGTGTCATTGGTTTTACCAGTTTTCACTAAAATAAAAATAATTTATTCAAACGAATACAAAAATAAATTAAATAGGTCATGTTTTAGATTTTTATTTTTTATGAGATAAACAATAAAATTTCAGTGTACGTATAATGTAAATAATAACTGATACATACCATTTAAAGAATTATTTATCTGTAGTTAAAATTTGTTCTTGTTATAAGAAATATGTAAAAACATTAATATTCTAACCTCACTTGCTTACTGTCAGAGAGTCTCTGTTTACTATTTTATTTATAGCAGCGGCCGCTCAATAGAAAAGCGCTGTAAGCATAAAGTGTTTTTTTATTGGTGGCTCTTCCAAATTTCATACCAATTAAAGAACACGTGTTTTTAATATTAAAAAATAAAAAAAAAGTCAATATTCAACATTTGAAATGTTTCGATGAACTATTCATTTAGTTTATTTAACCAGGTACATATTAAAAAAATACGTTTTTCTAGTAAATATGATTGTAATTGCTTAAGCTATGGTAACCGTAAACTAACTAGAAATGGCTGTGAAAAGTACAATTTTGATATCGCTAAGCAATATTCGTTTTTTTTTTTAATTAATAATTTTAAAATGGACGTTCTAAAGGTTTTTTCTTGTTTAAAACTATATATAAATATTTAAATCGTTGTTATACCTACGCATTTGCACAATTTTAAACGTATAAAACCAAGTTTTTGATACCTGTGCCATTACTAGCGATGTGCCAAAACTGGTCGTTTTACCCTACTATTGTATTTGTACTTTATAAATATTACTTTTCACAAAAATAAAATTAAATATTGTAAATTACCATTTTTACTTTCTTATACGAAGTATAAGTAAGTATTGTAATCATGAAAAATTTTGTCGAAATTATTTCGATCTCGAGATTTTAACGGAAATATATCTTTTGACCTTCCCTGAATCGAGTCTGACTATTTTTGAGATGACGTCTATCTGCGTGTATGTATTCTAACCGGAAGTGCATGTTTACTCTAGTCATTTTTTGCATTTTCTGCTATAACTCAAAAACGGTAGTACTTACAGTAAAATTAGTCAGAATGAAAATAAAAGCTATTAATGTTTCATATAACTGCTATAATTAAAAAACGGTAGTACTTACAGGAAAATTTGTCAATAAAATTAAAAGATATTAATATTTCGCATAACTTTTACTTGAAAATGTTTTTCAGAAAAGGTTCTGGTTTCAAAATAAGAGTTATTTTCAATATTCAGCTAAATCTCAAATCCGGTAGTACAAAAACGGTAGTACTTACAGTAAAATTAGTAAAAATGAAAATAACAGATATTAATATTTAGCAAAACTTTTATTTAAAAATATTTTTCAGAAAAGATACAGGTTACAAAAATAATAAGTTATTTTCAATATTACATTTAATACTTCTCACGCCTCCTGTATTGACTTCACACTGTATATGTACGGGTATGCGGATAGTTTGCCGCTGAACCTCAGACGTATAAGAAATAAAAATTATAAGAAAGTTCAGTAACAGACTATGCCTGTCTACGCGTAGATAAACGGGGATTTCGTTTGGTATCTTTTTCACCTTTTGCCATAATTTATATATGCGTTGGTATGACAAACAAAGCAATAACACAAATTACACGATATATGGAAAAATTCTTTATTCAATATTCTAACAAAAATCAATTGTCGTTTGCCCATGAATACCTACTCAATAGAAAATAAAACATTCGCATATTTGGATCAGATTTTTTTTAATATTCATACAATGTAACAAATATAGTTTTGTGTAATTACATTTATATTAAATATATTTTTCCCGCCAAAACGGTAACAATGATTATCACTTTTTCCATTTCGACAAAGGATATATAATCGTATTATTGGAAGTTGGAATAAAATTATTTAGGCCGAATAGATAATTTTAGAGGGTTAAATAAAACATTATTAGAATTTGAAATAATATAGTGAAGATCGCTTCGATAATTTTAGAAATATAAAAAAGTATTCCAATCTATAAAATAGTATTGTAAAAACGAAAAATAATTTCTGCCGTTTATCACCAAAGAACCAAAGATTTTCTTATAATAGTATGTATATTTCAAATGCAAGTAGACGAAAGGGGGGAATGTCTCCGCCTTGTGCTATCGCAAAGTAATAATATTATTGTTTCGAACAAATTGCTATAGTAGAGACATCTATCCATCATAATTCTTATTAAAAACACCTGCTCGTATATTCGAAATATAACAATAGTTAGGAACGGTAATGCATTTTTTTTAAAACGTATGCAAGTTTTAATTCTAAACTACACTGCTCCGTGAAGTTTTTCGTAAAAATGTTACTTATGTAGGCGTAATAATGCCGTAAAAAACGAATCAATTTGTGAATATTTAGTATTTATTTACATTAGTATAATTAAACGTACATTAGATTTAAGCAAGGACCCGTGTAGAAACATCCTTTGTGAACATAATCATATTTTTTCAAGTATGATAAAGTAACGTGTATTAGCTTCAGAACGAATATGCCAACCACCGTTTTTTTTACTTTTATCACTACAAGTAATAGCTAGCTTGTATCCTTTTTTATTTATTTCCACTTCAAATAATTTTAATGCTTCTTCTAATGTATTAATATTTAAAATTTCTGGTGATAAGTGTCTTGCATGACACGCACTTATTAAACTTGCTGCTAATATACTCATTTTTGTCACAATTTGACGTAAAATATAAATATATGATGGTATGCATTGTGTGTACGAGTTATCTCGTACTATTCCTAATTTAGTTATCTCAATTTTATAAGGAAAATTTTTAATTTTATCTTTAAATATTTCTACTTCCCAATTTGTTGTAAAAAGTCTTTTAACATGATTTCTTGATGCTATGTGAAAATCCTAACCTATGCTATCTCCATCATTAGCTAAGATATTTGTTTTAGTTGGACTATATTCACCTATTCCTTTAATTGTCGCGGTCATTCTATTACCGATAGCCATACAATCATTATTTCTCTGACATGCTTTATTAAAGCAACTTGTGATTGCTAGCTTTGTTTCCTCATTAATCAAGGGTATATCGTACAAAAGTGGTAAAGCCGCTTCGTATGATACGGCATAAAGCAGATTTTGAAAATATGCCCCCCGTATTGACCTCAATTTCTCCTAAACTCTCATGGTTTAACCACATCATTATTATAATCAACGCCGACCACAATCTGTGATTTTTGTGGCTCGCTTTGTGGTTTACATTGCGGTTTACATTGCTTACTTTGTGGTCCATTTTAACCACTTTGTATTAGGACTACAGAAATTAAAAAAGGTTATTTGTTATTATTTGGGTTCTTCCTGACCTTATTTAACTATTTACGTTTTCGTCTGATGTTTTGTCTTTCATTCATTTAAAAAAACTTTTTCTATTAAGAATGCATGAAGTATAAGAGAAACAAATTCTTCTCGCTTATTTCATTTTTGTTATCTTTTTTTTTTTTTAACAATTAATTTGGTGCATTTACATTTATGCCCTTAATTCAAAAATAAGAAAATTATTATAAAAATTAATATAGTTTATGATTATATAATATAAAGCATTTTTAGAACTTGCGAAAACAAATATAATATAATATAATATAAAGATAATATGATATGATGGCTCTTGCCTTGAGTAAATGTATTTACCACTGCTTACAATTCTAGTGTTTATTGTATTTTCTTTTATAATTTCTTATTTCTATGTTTCCTCTATAATATTTTGGTTCCCGTCTTATTTATTATTACTTTATGTAATACATTGCTTGATTAATTAACATTATTGTCTCTTATTCTAGTTGTTCCTTTATATTATGTTAACAATAATAATTTTTTTTTAAAATATTGTTTATCAATATGTGAATATTTATTTATTTATATATATATATTTTTTCTTTTATAACATTATTTTTCTTTTTTGTTAATTCTTTAACCATAGAATGTTCCTTTTTCATAGCGATTTAATCTTTTAATTTTTTAACAATTCGTAATCATTTTTTCTTTTAATTAGTTTGTTTAATTTAATTTTTATTTAATTATTTCCTGCTTTTAATCTTGTTTCCCTGCTTTAACATCTGCTAATTAATTTAATTTACACCTCCATGTAAATTTATCTCTAAAGTCCCTACAATGGTATTAACATTACCTATTTTTATATATTTATTCCATTATTATTCAATTACTTTTATTTCAACATTAATCTTAGGATTTCGCAATATCCTATCATTTACATTTAATTATTCTTTAATATTTCACTTTTTTATTTATCTGACTCTTGGGTTTACTTATATATATATAAAAAAAAACTCACTAATTCATTTTATTTAACTTCGACTGATTCAACGTTATTATGATTGTCCTTTAATAACGGCCGGATGGCTAATCATATTTCCGTTGTTGTGTTTTTAATCTAATTTTAACTTCGAGTTTTTTAACCTATGTTATTCATTCAATTTTTCGTTATTCATATCTTTCATAATAATTCATTTCGATATCAATGTCTCGATTTATTTCAATTTAACTTTTTATATTCGTATATTAATTCATTTATTATTTATTTTAATTCAGTTTAATATTTTTAATTCTTTCTTTTTAATTTATCATTTAACAATGGTTTACTCATTTACTTTGAAAAAATTCAATCAGCTAGTCGATACGCTTTTCTAAATTTTACTTGTTGACTTTATGTGACTTTTCATATTGATCAGATATTACTGGTCATATTGTCTAAAGAATAATTATTTTGCTTGGCTAATTGCAAAGAACTATTTACTTATTACAAGAGTTTATTATACTTTTCGTTAATTCGATTACTGATTTTATTTTTTCTCTATAACTGAGTTTACTAACCATTGTTTCTTCTGTAGCAATCAATGGGGCGACGGATTCCTACGCTGGGGTGTTTGGAGGAATTCGATCACCTTCCAACGAGATCCCATTGACTGAGGGGTCGGCTGCCGCTTACAACCGAGTCTCTGACGTGTCCGTGCCTAGGTCTGACCGTCCTACACCGCCGCTGTTTTCAATCTTCACCTGGACTTTCTCTCCACTGGCTATAGTCAGCAACCCAAAGCTGACTCCTTGTTCGATGTCTGTTACTGCGTAGCCTTTTTCTTTCTTCTTAAAGCAATACACAAGTCGTTCGCACTGTATTCCGTCTTTCTTTATTTTCTGCTGCAGTTTTCATGCGAGGTAAGCTAATGTTGCGGCCGTAATGACCAGAAGTGTGACTAATTCGATTATTATTAGTAGGTTCACTTCGTATATTGTTTGTGCCCTCGCTACATGGATGAATCCAAGTTGTCTCAGACCATTGTTTTTTATTATCAACAGTACTGCGACTGTTGTGATTACGTTCCATACATAAAGTAATATATATCTGTGGTATGTCAGTAAAGGCCACTCAAGTGGTGTATTTTGCATGCTGGACCAATCGATGTCTGACGTTCCTCTTATCGATGAAAGGTTTAAATGCGGTATATATATATATATATATATATATATATATATATATATATATATATATATATATATATATATATATCATCGATGTCCCTTATCTGTTTTGGACAGCGTATTTTGGTATTCTTTTGCGGATATGTGTCAGAGCTCATTTCCGATATTATCGTTGAGGTTGCTCTATAGCATCGAAATGCGCATTCTTTTGAAATTTTCTCGAGTGTTGTGCCTGAATACATTTTACAGGCACATTGTGGTCCGTACACTGCGTCCGATGAAAACCTTGGTAGATAACATAGTCTATCGTGGTATGGTCTACATTGATGTAAGCCCGCTCCTGATATTGGTCGCATTTCTTTGTCGCTCACTGCTAGATACATTACATCATGCATAAAAATACACGTGTCATTTTTCCAAGCGAAGGGTGTGGTTAATAATTCCACAAGCCTCCACTCTTTGTGTATTTGAATCACTGGTATTTTTACGAGGACTACTACTTTATCTTTGCTTATTCCGCAATCTACAATTGGTAGTTTGTAATATTGCGACAATTCTTCTGCTGGTATGGCTAACTGCAGGCCATATTGATTTAATATTGTTGACAACCTCTCCAAATCTTCTGCTAAGATTGCAGGTGTCAATAATATTGTTGGAATATTTCTTTGTTTGCAGGCGTGTAATATTTCATTCTGTCTCATTAATCTTGTTAAATATAAAATTCTTTTTAAATTGTCGAAGTCGTTTAATAATAATTCAATTGTTTCTTCTTCTGATTTTTGTAACTCGGTGACTTAAGCTCTAATTTCCACTGCTAACTGTCGTATCTCTTTGACGTGATCATTTAGTTCCGTGAACACTCCTTGCACTTCTTTGTCGTACTTTATGAATTTGCTACTTATATCTGTTTGTATTGTGCGTGCATTCCGGCTTTCAGTATTCTTACTGTATTTTAGTGACCTCTCGTTCATTACTAGCGGTTTTACTTTCATCTCTGTCATGACGCCACAACACCAGTTGAAGGCGTCGCCAATAAAATCTAGCGCTCTCTTGTTGCGTCGATTTTTCTTTTCTTCTTTGGTTGGTTCATGCCTGTAGATTTCCATGGGGGATGAAAAGGATAATTCTTGGGGATTGGATGCAGAACGTTTGTTTCGTTTTGTTGTGCTTTCAGCTTCGATTTCTAGGAAATAGTTTGGATCTAAGGATTCGTCTATTTGGTTATAGGTTCTATCGTATAGGTTTCCCATGTCATTTAATTTTGCACTGATGTTGCACCTCATTGGTTCATTCTTGCAACTGCTTGCTGGTCTTGTTATTTTATCTCCATCTTCTCTGGATACCCAGTCAGCTTCGTAGGTTAGTGGGATCGTTGCCACGTAGGTGATTGCCTCCGACAAATTCTTCCAGTACGCCCCTGCTACCACTTGAACTGGTATCTCTTGCGTGGATACTTCGTAACTCGCCATCATTAGAAATCTGTAAATATAATTTATTGTTGCTCTCATGAGCGTTAATACTTATTCGTTGCTTGGGGTGGCATGACCATTATTTCTCTAAAATTTAATATCTCGTTTGTATTTTTTAACTGTAAAATATTTTAACGTGGTAAAAAAAAATTTTTACTCCACCTCGTGGATTTATTTTTTAAGGTTTATTTTTGTGTTTGTTAATTTTCAATGTTTTAGCAACTGACGGAGTCAAGTACTTTTATTTTACTTTGTATTTGTTTATAACGCGTTGTGTCATGCACAAATTATAGCTTTTATAATAATTTTTTATGCTTGCAATTTAACACTCTTTTCATCTCACAGTGTTTTTCACTCAATTGTAAGAATGTTTGTGATTAATTTTCATACCTTGCTGTTTCGGCTATTTATATTTTATTACCTTTTTCTACTTACAGGTTTTAGCTGTATGATTATTAGTCAGATATCCTCAGTGCGGCCGATATTTGAATTTAGTTGTTTTTTGAATATCTTTCGCACTGGTGACTTCCGCTATTTTTGCATCTATTTATATTTTCGAATGTCTTGTGGTTCTCTCAGTAGCAGTCGTTGCTCTTTCTGTATTTTGTAACAGCTGGAGCAGCGGCTACTTTGAAAAAGCCGCTGCACGGTGTATTTTCAACTTTATCTTGAGAATTTTAAATTTATTTTGCGTATTGAGTACTTCATCTATTTATTATTATTATTATTATTATTATCATGTATGTGTATATATATGTATATATATTGTGACGAAGTTATGGCTTATATTTACACAAGCACTGTGGCTGCGGGGCTAGAGTGCTTGGCTACGGTGCAGTCGGAGTCTTAACTTCATACAGTGTGGACGTATTTTACTATACCAACAGTGTGTGCAGAGAAGACATTCTTTATTTATTTGTTATAAACAAGTATAGTGCCGTTTTAGTTTGTTATTAACAAACAAAAACGAACTATTTGAGTTCAACGACACAAATAGTGTGTTCCGAACCAACTTGGCCCTTATAACAAGGAACCTTCTACACCAACCCTACTGAGCTCACCATAGTGGACTCACCAACCCCATCGTCATCACTTGAAAGTCTTCCGGTCTCATTTGACTTCTCCAGCCAGGAACCATTCCCACAAATAGACCTCGACTCGAGCGAGGAGACTATTGTCCCGATGGCGGCAGACGATCCCCCTAGCCCACAAGGCCGCGCTAACCAAACCTTCAGGGTAAGCAAATTATTTGCCCCCAAGGCACAGGTACGTCCAAGGGAGGAAGCTTCGACGGATGAACGAAACTACAAAATCCCACGGAAAACCACAAAACCCCGTACAAAAACAACCCCACCCACACATTTAACTAATAAATTCCAAGTGCTAACGGACAACGACTACTCGGAGAGTGAAGATGAACCGGAAGAAGAACAAATTAAAAAACAACGCCCCCCGCCACCCTTAATCATACCAGCAGACCCCATCAACGGAAACGACCTTTCCGCATTTATTAAAAAATTTGCCAACGACCACCACATTAAATATACCAACAACAACACTAACATATACATACATAAAGAGACCGACAGACAAAACCTTATTAAGGAAATGAACCTAGACAATGGGTGCTTTCCAGCAAGGGAACTTTGTCAAACAACGTCAGACATTCTCAAAAACTGTGTCGTTTGCTAGTTGGAACACTTTAGGAGTTACGTACTCTACCCAATAGAGTGCGCGAAAGTCATTTATCCCTAGATCCTGACAAATTCAATAAGAACCTATTAATAATGAATTATATTAATCAAATTAGAAGTGTGCAATTTAATTAAATATTTAACATAGCAATCCAAGCCGAAAATGCACAAGTACAATATGGTTTTGTTGTAATTTACGCGGCACGCAGTGATACCATACATGTAAATTTTTTAAAAGTTGGTATGCGAATTACCAATACTGCACCAGACTTTGCTTTTTAGCAGAGTATGGCAGAGTCGAGTTGAGTCGTACTCTGGCGTAGTTGGAACGCAAGTATCATACACTGTGTTACACAGTGTTAACTTTGTACCTAGCTGGAAAGTACCCCATGACTTCCAATACTACACTTACACAAACAGACAGATAAAAACACACGCTTTCGTACTTAGAGGCCTTGACTCTGCTCCAGAACCAGCTGAGTTGCTGGAAGAGCTACGCAGACTCGGCGTCGATGCATTCAAGACCTTCCGCATGCGCAACACCAAACGCCCCCTCTCTACCTAATCACTACAAGCAATACACATACACATAAAAATCTAAACAAGAACACTAACACAAAATACATATACCACATCAAGGTAGACTGGGAGCGACACATCAACAAAAAAGCAATAATTCAATGCCATCGCTGCCAGCAGTGGGGCCACGCTACAGCTAACTGTAGGCTCCGCCCGAAATGCTTGAAGTGTGCACAGGGCCACATGACTCAAACGTGCGTCAAATCTAGAGAGACACCAGCGACATGTGCAAACTGTGCAGGCCCGCACCCAGCCAACTTTTCTGAATGTCCCACCTATCTGCTAAAACTAAAACAAATGGAAACGAACAAACCCAAGAGACCTATCCCACCTCCCAAATACACCGATGCCCCGATTCCCAGAAATTACTGGAATAACCAAACCACCCTACAAACCCTGCCGTCAAAAAGTGATTTTCCCCTCCTTTCTATCCCGAAACAAACTCTATCCAAACTTAAACAACCACAACAACACCAACACCAACAACAACAAAAACAACAAAATCAACATAAACAACAAAAACAACAAAAACAAAACCGAAACCATAGTCTTTACACGTAAATTCACACACACCAGATTATTCACACCACTCGAAATACACAAACAAAAAAGCACACCTATAAACAAAGTAAAATACCTGGGAATACACTTATACAGAACACTAAGACACAACCAACATATTAAACACGCAATATACAAAGCATCAGCCGTATTTCGCAACCTTTATCCTCTCCTTGTTAAAAATAGCTCCCTAACTGTAAAAAATAAACTCCTCATTTATACGTCAATCATTCGCCCCATCATCATGTATGCGGCCCCGGTCTGGTGTAACGCACCGGTCACCACCTCCCTACCACTGCAACGCCTGCAAAATAAATGTCTTCGCCTGGCGACCAGCTCTGGAAGATACACACGCATAACACAATTACACGAAGACACAAACATACCTTACATCCGTGATTACATCCAAGACACATCACAAAAATTTTACAAAAACATACAATTTAATTCAAATCCACTTATAAGAAACATCACACAAATTCGCGACAACAACACCACATGTAGACTCAAACACAAGCTTCCCTACCAAGACTTGCCCATATTTCATGAGGAGTTTCATGCGCAGAACACCTAACACTAACACAGGATACCTTACACAACAGAACACAAACAAAACATCTCTCACACACACAAAAATGTACCATCAATCATCCATAATGTTTTGTTATATAAAATATAAGTGATTTTAAATTAGTTAAGTTAGTTTATAAGTTTTAACAAAATTAATTTTCATTATGTAAAATATTTAAATGGGTTTTTGGTACCTCCTTTCCCACAAATTACAATCCCAATACACTAATAAAAATAAAAATTATAGCAAAGACAATCACACAATGTTTAAGCGCACAACGCAATTACACAAATACACAGATATACACTCCCCATGTGAGTAGGAGCTCTGACAAAACCAACCATGTTGTCCAAACATTAGTTTATAAGAAAATTAAAATAAAAACAATAAAGAACATTGAAAATGAAAATGAATGACTACCATTCTAGAGGTCCGTGGTTCGATTCTTGGCTGCGAACGATCCAACTTTTATTTTATTTTCGGATCGAGGCAGGTTTTTTGCAAGCCTCGAAACGTTTAATTAGCAGCCTAGTATATATACAGGCCCTAGTTGAAACGTAAAATCACTCTACACCGAGTATCTGAACCGTGGCTTTCCTGGTCGATACCTAGTGATCCGAGATTTTACTGAGATTGTCTTGACCGTGGTTTTCCTGGTCGACACCGAGGTTTCCAAACCGCGTGGTGAGTACGAGACGTTTGCGTACGTCATCCACAACGTTTCTTTCCGTTCTTTTCACGCCTAGCGGCAGCCGTGGTTCTCCTGGCAGTAGCTAGGTGTAGTTTGCGACCGTTTTCATTAACCGTTTTTTTTTACCGGTTCGCGATATTTTCATTCGCGTAGCTTCGCGTTACTTTTACCGTGCCTAGTAGCAGCCGTGGTTCTCCTGGCAGTAGCTAGGTGTAGTTTCCGACCGTTTTTATAAATCGTTCTTTTTACCGGTTCGCGATATTTTCGTTCGCGTAGCTTCACGTTACTTTTACCGTGCCTAGCAGCAGCCGTGGTTCTCCTGGCAGCAGCTTGGTATAGTTTCCGACCGTTTCTGTAAGGCGTTCTTTTACCGGTTCGCGATATTCTCACTCCCGTAGCTTCGCGTTACTTTTCCCGTCTAGTGGCAGCTGTGACTCTCCTAGCGGTAACTAGACGCGATTACCGGCCATTTCACCAACCGGTAATTTTACCGGTTCGCGATTTTTGTTCTATTTAGTCTCTAGGGAAAATACTACACCGTTCCCAACTAGCGGACATGTTACCGGCCCGTGTCATGTCGGGATTTTAGCCATAACTTCGACCATACCCCGTCACCGGCACCGACCGAGTCCTCTGTATTTTCTTTGGGGTGAAACCATGGGTTAAATAAAAGCCACGATATAAAAAAATCGCAAGTTTTCTTTCAACAACCCTGAACCTTCCCACTGCAGCTATCCCCGGCAACCCCTCTAGTAAGTGCGACCGTAAAGCCGTATCCGCTGAAGGCGCCCGAGGACCAGGCAACCAGCACACACGAACGGGGGACAATGTTACGTGGGCCACACCAGGCCAGATAGCGTCACATACTTTCGTTTTCACGAATTAATTGTGCCTTACAATCGATACATTTAAATTTACCAATGCATTTAAAAGCTAAATAACCAGCAAAATATAACACGGAACATGATTCTAAATTATGTTTTTCTACTTGATGAGCAGGCAGACTTATTGGGTGCTCGGGGCAATCTGGAACTTGAATATTATTTATTATAATTCCATTATTATATTCGCATAGTTCTTTATTTAATTGTTCATTAGAAGTAATCAGTTCTAAGTTCTCGTCTATATCATTTAAACTATTTGAAGATTCTGGGGGTTTCATCAAATCAGTTATAACAATAACACGTAGACTTGTTCTAAAGGCTTTAACGGTTGGATTAAAATTAAAGCCGCCTCGTTGGCGTATCATTGCAAATGTATTTTCAAGAAAGTCCTGATTCAATTTTGCTGTTGTTATAAACTGCTGGTTATTTAACTTCAGTTCCGAATTCGATAACATTAAAATTGAATTTATAGTCAATTTTAGTCCCGTAAAACAATCAGGTTGGCGTGGACAACGTGGATTTAATTTTTGAATATTATTTATCATATCATATCCCTCGTTTAAAATATTTATTATATTCGGAGATTTCTCTGAAATTGCACATTTATTGGGATTTTTATCAAAGAGGGTGTGACTGTTTAGTGAATCAAATAATATGTTCATTTGCAAAATAAAATCAGCCGTGTGAACACCGGTTCATTTGTGCCGATGGCTGTTCTAATAGAAGCAGCTACACTATGGCTAAAGATTTGTAAAGCTAATTTACAATTCATTTTTTGAAAGTTATTTGGATTTATATGAGCTTCTGTTAATTTACAGTTCGATCACGCTAGTTGACTACATTTATCTATATTATAAGTTTGTATTACGTCTGTATTTTTTTATATTGCCATATAAAATAAAATTACAATTTAACCAATTATTTCGAACACTTTTGAAAAGATGTGGCACATCGTATATGACATATATTTGTTGATTATTAACAGTAAAATAAGGCCTGTCTACGTAAACATTTAAATTATCAAGAGCGCTTCTATTATTCGACCCTTGATCGCAAACAATTGCTTTAGGAGTTAAACCGGATTTTATCAAATTTTCTATACACATTACAATTAATTTTGTTAATTCAGTATTCTTAACACTGCTAGCAGATATGAAATATGCAACTGGGAGTTTCCACTTGGAATATAAACCACGAACCATAAATAATAAGGCGCTTCCGCCATATTTAAAATTTCGACCAAGTGGTCCTAAGTCTTCAAAACCTTCAATCACATCAAATTGTTTATTATACTCCAAAAAATTTTTTAATGCCATTTCATCAAAGGCAACAACGCAACATTTTTCCGTATCAAACATTGATGATGCCTTAAGTCCTATTTGTTTTAAAAGGGCTGGACTAAAACCAGTTTTAAATTTTGACATTGTTATTCACGACTTTATTGTTGAAAACTCTTATAAAAAATGTATAGGCTGAAGGTGATTTGAAATAAAAACAGAGAAAATTCTTTTTCCGTTTTGGACCACTGATTTTAGCGCGATGACTCATTTACATTTGTACCAATACCCTAGAAATTTCCGATTTAAAATTAAAGTTATTGATATCGGAAAGACTATCAAATTTTGATTTTCTTTCTTTCCTCAATCTTTTAGCTCTACATAACAATGATCGTTTATTTTTATTTAAAATTTGAACACGATATAATTTTTTACGAAGTGATGGCTCTCGCGGAGTTTCAGTATCAGAAAATAATTTTTTTCGGCAAGCTAAATATGGGGAGCAAAAAGGATTAGATGACCATTGTTGTGCAGCTACACTGATTGTTGGCTGACTTTCCGGTGTTGAAAGCAAATTAATTTCATCTGAATACGAATTACTGTATTCGAGTTTAGATGACACTACTTTAAATTTTGATTGTTATAATGGGATTAGATTAGAATTACTTTCTAATACTTGTACCGGTACAGCATTAACACAAAATTTATTTCGCAAAGAATTAACAAATGAATCGGAATTGAAATTATCCGCACAAATCAGTATAAAAAGGCATATCGCTAAGTAATGAATTGCCTGAAAATAAATAATTGTCTAATTAAATTATTTTAATCATGTAATTATATAGAAATTATCTAACGAAATAGTATTGAATAAATATTAGTATAGAAAACGTATTACCACTTCTTGTGACCCATAATTCACACATTAATTTAATTTTGACTGGAAATTTAAAAACGGATATAATGGGATGTTTAATTTGCGAATTTTTACAATTAAAATAAACACACTTCTGTCCACACATCTTATACTAATTTTTAAATAAATTTGGAATTTGGATAATTATAACAAAATGATCACCCGCTAAATATATATGCAATTGTATACAAATGAAACAATCAGTAAAAATACACGAATTATTCAATATAAGATCAGATTTTTTATCGGAATAAAACGAAACCGGTCAAACATGTATGATTTTAGCTTCTGGGGGTATAGCGTTTGCCAACTCTGGTCTGGGAATGGAATTATAGTAGCCCCTTCAGGTGCGAGAATGGTACTACAATATTAAACGCTGTATAGCTTATGCCTTACGTCATACGTCTGTGTATACTTGTCTGTGCTTAAAAACAATGTGCCACACACACTTATACCAAATCCACACACTACATTAGAAATATTAAATATAACAATTACAGCCAACACAGTAACTTATATTGACTACAACAGTCCATGAAATAACTTCATCCGCACAGATATCACTATACTGTTCCTCAAAAACATCATACTAGACCCGAACACACGCACACATTACCCAAAAAATAGAACCAACACTCACGCACAATAGCTATCATAAAAGAATACAAGTCAGAGATGAGAACCTACACTTATGAACGACACGTAACACACTTTCCAAACACACCCACGCAAGATAAAATCACACAAGACACATTACAATACTTTAATACCCCAAATCATACTGACCAAAGTTGCCTATGAAAGTAAAGATCGTTTACTTGCTGTAAATAGTCATGGATTAAAATATTTTATATGATACTTCCCAGATAGATTTTTAAATATTTCAGGAAAAATTATTTTGTAAATAGTTGCTACATGTTTTAAATATTCCAGATACAATTCTGTTGACTGCAAAAAAATATCTGCAGTGTCATGCACCGAACTTTCTTATCCGCATATGGGTTAAACCATATCGTAGTAACATTATTTTTCTAATTTATAATATTTGTTCTAACCTTTAGATCGCTTTTACACTAAATATGTTTCTTAGAATAAATATTAAATGTCAAACTTCAAATTATTTAAGTCTATTTTGTTAAACAATTGACAGGCGCAGATGATACGATTTATGTAACAATATAGATATATAATAAGCAGAAATTTATTTTGAAATCAGTACTTTTTTTGGAAAAAAGATTCAAACAAAAGTTGTGCTAAATATAAATATCATTAATTTTTGTTCACAAAAATTTTCTGTAACTGTAACCATTTTTGAGTAATTGCAGAAACTGCAAAAAATGACTAGGGTAAACATGCACTTCCGGTCGGAATATGGTTTTCAAAAATAGGAGGTTTTTCGTGCCAGGCACATACAAATCTTAAGTTTAAAATTTCATAATTTTCCCTTTAGCCGTTTGGGCTGTAGAGCGCTCACATACATACATACATACATACATACATACATACATACATACATACATACATACACACACACACACACACACACACACACACACACACACACACACACACACACACACACAGACACACACACACACAGAAGGACGTCATTCCAAAAATAGTTGGAATCGATTCAGGGAAGGTCAAAACGTATATTTCCATTAAAATCTCGAGTTCGAAATTTTTCATGATTACAATACTTACTTATAGTGCGTGTAAGAAAGTAAAAATGGAGCCATCATAATTATCAGAGGACAATACATTTTTCAAATGGCGTTATTGTTCGATTAAAATACCCTGGATCACCCAGTAGAAATTTATAGGTACATAATAATAAAATTAACTCAAAAATGGATGAGAAATACCATGCACTTTGCAAAACTAGTGGACAAGTCGTTAAGGCGATGTTCTAATTTTTCGGTCAAATAAATGACTATTTTTTATAATTTTTCTCTCTCTTATTTTATTAGATAGAAAATTACAATATTAAGTAACTCATGCAGTATACAAAAAAAAAATTATTTTTTATTTTTATGCATAATTACTTATATAGGAGGTGACAAAGTAGAGGCCGCGGAGATGAGGCGTTTTGCGGTGTGAACGATACCGTCAGTCCAAGATGTCGAAAACAAAAAAATCTAACGAGGTTTTATTAAGAACAAAATTACCTTCCCCGTAAACCAATAAAAAGTTAAAAATTAAGGAAAACCTACAAAATAGAGTGAGTTTAAGAAAAGTTCTATGTTTTGTACACTAAATTGGACCTTTGGGATTGAATAAAAATGGAACAAATGTATATTTATGTCAAAATGTCGGTTTGCGTTCTGCATTATAAGTTAATTAATAATAATAATAAAAAAAGATTTGAATCAATAGCTTAATTATTTTTTGAGCTAGAGAGCACACCGTTTTTAAAAATGTAGTTTCTAGAAAAACGTGTTTGAAGATTAATTTTAGTGTATTTGTTACCCGGTTACTACTTATGGAAATGTAAATATCTTGGGAACGGTTTCGAAATTTACCTTACCTGTGTGTGTGTGTGTGTGTCTGTGTGTGTGTGAGCGCTCTACAGCCCAAACGGCTAAAGGGAAAATTATGAAATTTTAAACTTAAGATTTGTATGTGCCTAGAACAAAAACCTCCTATTTTTGAAAGCCATATTCCGACCGGCAGTGCATGTTTACTCTAGTCATCTTTTGCAGTTTCTGCAATTACTCAAAAATGGTTACAATTACAGAATATTTTTGTGAACAAAAATTCATGATATTTATATTTAGCACAACTTTTGTTTGAATCTTTTTTCCAAAAAAAGTAGTGGTTTAAAAATAAATTTCTGCTTATTATATATATTGTTACGTAAATAGTATCATCTGCGCCTGTCAATTGTTTAACAAAATAGCCTTTCATAATTTGAAGTTTGACATTTAATATTTATTCAAAGAAATATATTTAGTGTAAAAGCAATCTAAAGGTTAGAACAAATATTATAAATTAGAAAAATAATGTAACTACGATGTGGTTTAACCCATATGCGCATAAGAAAGTTCGGTGCATGACACTGCAGATGTTTTTTGAGATGTTTTTGTATAAAATTATTGAACAAAAAAAAATCGATTTAAAAAAAAAAAAATTGGAACAACGCCTTAAGTAAATAATGCCTAGAGCTCGCGTATGTAACGTATTATTAAAAATTCTCATTTACGCATTTCTTGATGAAGCATAGATTACACTGGTTTACTAAAAAAAGTTCCTGCCTATTTGACAAGACTATGTAATTATGTATTTTGACGCACTGAATCCGAGTTCCGTTTATTTCTATCACCTCACCGAGAGGAAATTTCAAGGTCATTTGGAAGTCAAAATTCTATAATCAATATCGAGTCGAGAAGAGTCCAATGAATATATTTGTAAGACCGCATACCTGGCCTAGCGCTCACTAAAAGGTGCTGAATGTGTTCCTCGGACTTCAAAGAGCATCTTGGACCTTAATTCAGGGCCGAGGCAAGGAGTATATGCCGGGTTCAGTTGGTTCTTACCCGACAAAATTTTATTTTCTCTATAAATCCCTGGATTTCAAATAGTGAATACCTGTGGCGACTTCCAGGTCGCCCTGTCGCTAACCCAAGTGGTCTGGATCCTTGCCCGAACATTGGAACATTATCATCAATGGAATATTTTGTAGTTGTGCAGTTTAATTTTTATTTCAACGGCATCGTTATACATACAAACAAAACTAAAAATAGCATCTGTATAATATAAATATATACAATAGTCTTTTTATTTTTGTATAAAAACATATAATTGAAAAATATTTTTATATTTAAATTAACTAATCATCATATATTCTACACAAATTTCTATCTAGTCCGACTTCTAACGATTTTCCATGAGTTTTCATCAAGCGATTGGAGTTTATTAATTTTGTGTTTACCCCATGACATCCACAGTATTCCTACTACAGTACATATAGCAGTTTCGACATAAAAACCATCCAATGATATTGTACATCTGCCTCCGCTTGCAATGCATTGCTAGAAAAAAAAAAAATTCCATTACATAAAAATCTTATTATGGATTATAAAATACTAGCTTAAATGTAAAAGTACATCGATACATTGATAACACAATTGCATTTTATTTTGGATTTACATATGATATGCTTATAATTGCAACAAGTGGCGAGACCATTTAATCACTAAATAAATTATTATATTGCGTGATGAAATATCGGCAGTGTCACATTAATTCTAACCAAATTTTTATGCTTAGTTTAGTATATATTTTTCCATGATTTGTTTTTTATAAATTTTTTATTTGGGTATAATTTCTAGAGCACAAACACACATACAAACACGCACACACTCAAATACATGCAGATTCCCATGCACACACTCACTCACATACATAAGCACGTAAATGCACGCTAGTATACGTAAGGGCGCACGCACACATTGCAAAATTAAACAGGCCTCGATTATGAAAGGTCAAATGGTGTATTTTCGTTAAAATCCCCAGATTACTTTGTATTAATTATTATAAAACCTAGGATATTCTTATTACATTTTCCAAAAGAGAACAGATATATGTATATTGGCCGCGCCAATGTACTACTGGCACCAGACAAAAAAAGATGCGCACTTCACAGCTTGCATTACATTTATCATAATCTTGTTTGTAGTGTTGCTTTATATACCTGTTTTTTTCATTACGTGTAAATCGAAACCTTGGAATTATTTTGACCGCATAGACGTGAGATTGTGCAAAACGTAAGAAATATAACTCCATAACACAATGCGAAGGGTATTTCACTAGTAAATTTCAGTGTCATGCACTGAACTTTCTTATACGCATTTCGGTTAAATCATATTTAGACTATTTTTCTAATTTATAATATTTTACTAACCTTTGGAACTCCTTTTCACCAAATTATTTCTTAGAATAAATATTAAATGTAATTTATTTAAATATTTTCGTTTTTCTATTAAATAATTGACAGGCACAGGCACGATTTATGTGAAAATAATTATAATAAGAACAAATTTATTGCTACCGGTACCTTTTTACTTTCTTATACGCAGTATAAGTAAGTATTGTAATCATGAAAAATTTCGATCTCGCTATTTTAACGGAAATATACGTTTTGACCTTCCCTGAATCAATTCCGACTATTTTAGGTATGTCTGTGTGTGTGTGTGTGTGTGTGTGTGTGTGTGTGTGTGTGTGTGTGTGTGTGTGTGTGTGTGTGTGTGTGTGTGTGTGTGTGTGTGTGTGCGTGTGTGTGTGTGTATGTGAGCGCTCTACAGCCCAAACGGAAAATTATGAGATTATAAACTTAAGATTTGTATGTGCCTGGCAAGAAAACCTTTTATTTTATAAAACAATAGTCCGACCGGAAGTGCATGTTTACTCTAGTCAATTTTTGCAATTTCTGCAATTACTCAAAAACGGTGGCGGTAACAGAAAAAGTATTACAATAAACATCTGCAGTGTCATGCACCAAACTTTCTTATACACATTTGGGTTAAACCATATCGTTGTTTCATTATTTATCTAATTTATAATATTTGTTCTAACCTTTAGATTGCTTTTACACTAAATATATTTCTTTGAATAAATATTAAATGTCAAACTTCAAATTATGAAAGGCTATTTTGTTAAACAATTGACAGGCGCTGATGATACGATTTATGTAAAAATATATATAATAAGCAGCAATTTATTTTGAAACCAGTACCCTTTCTGGAAAAAAAATTCAAACAAAAGTTGTGCTAAATATAAATACCTTTAAGTTTTGTTCACACAATTTTTCTATAACTGTAACCAATTTTGAGTTATTGCAGAAACTGTAAAAAATTACTAGAGGAAACAGGCACTCCCGCTTTGAATATTTTTTTCAAAAATGGTTACAGTTACAGAAAAATTGCATGAACAAAAATTAAAGGTGTTTATATTTAGCACAACTTTTGTTTGAATTTCTTTTTCAAAAAGTGTACTGGTTTCAAAATAAATTTCTGCTTATTACATATATTTTTACATAAATCGTATCATCTGCGCCTGTCAATTGTTTAACAAAATAGTCTTAAATAATTTGAAGTTTGACATTAAATATTTATTCTAAGAAATATTATTTAGTGTAAGAGCGATCTAAAGGTTAGAACAAACATCATAAATTAGAAAAATAATGAAACTACGATGTGGTTTAATCCAAATGCGTAGAAGAAAGTTCGGTGCATGACACTGCAGATGATTTTTTCTTGAAAATGCTTTGTTCTCTCGTATTTTTCTTTTTAATTTTATTCTCTCACATATGGGAAGTTTATATTTTATGATCATTTCAATAAGTGCTCGAAGATGTGGCCATCCACTTCAATACACCTATTAACCGCACTTCAAAAGATCTGATACAACTGAGAAGCTTGTCCAGGGTAATCTTTTGATATGCTGGGGCCATTCGTCTCATCATATCTTCACGAGTTGTTGGTTTTTCTTTGTATACCTCATTCTTTAAGTGGCCCCACAAACAAAAGTCTGGTGAAATAAGAACTAGTGACCTAGCAGGCCATTTCACAGGCCAATCCACAGTTGATTGTACATATTTCTTAAGGCGATGTTACAATTTAAAAAAAAAATCGATTATTTTTGGTTCAATAATTTTATTCAAAAACATTTTAAAAATATGTAAAAAAAAGTTTAAGGTAAATTTCCAAACCGTTTCAGAGATATTTACATTTCCATAAGAAGTAACCGGATTATAAATACACTAAAATTAAACACTGTATCACGCGTGGTGAATTAAATAATGGTTCGCATACGAGAAAAATAGTAAATAAACCAATTTATAACCAAAAATTATACATACGAAAAAAAATTATCTTTTAATCGCGGAGAACAACTTATCGTAACTATCTCAAAACAAAACATAAACATAAGCTGTCAAAATAAAGCACCAGCCCGCTTGCATATGTATAAATGCTACAGGCTCCCTCTCTGGATCGAAGATGTCGCCCTCGACTGAGATCCAGGAGTTGGTGATGTCTTCTTGCGTGGACGACCTCGTTTTCGAGGTGGGCGTACGGGTGCTGATAGGTCATCGTCGTCGCTAATAAAAGGTGTCAAGGCAGAAGTATGATATCGCTTTATTGGAATTGTGGGTTGCTCAGTGGAAGCCACCTCATATATGGTGCCAATCTTCTTTAAGACGCGGTAGGGCCCATCTCTTTTAGGGATTGGTATTTTCTGGTTTATACCTCTGGCACTCGACGCAGTTCTTCACATAGTCTGCGATAAAACGCCTCATTCCAGGCCAATAATAGCGGCTGGCTATACGCTGATAGGTTCTCTCAGAACCATAGTGACCCTCAGTAGGCGCATCGTGGTGTTGCTGCAATACTTGTTTTCGACCGGCTTCTAGAACTACAAGTTGCGCTTCTTCGGTTTCTTGGTCCGGCGAGTATCGGTGTAAAACACCTTCCATCATTACGTAACCGCGAGCAGTCCAATTCGGTAGATCTGGATGGTTTGACGTTTCGAAACACTCCATTATTTTCCATACCTCTGGGTCATTAACCTGCTTGTCGCGGATGTCGTGTGCTCCTCTCCTTGGCATGTCAACTACGAACGTACAGATATCGCACGAGTTTTCAGTCGTTTCGTCGCAGTTCGGTCTTGACAGCGTGTCTGCAACGACATTGCACCTCCCAGGTGTGTAGCGTACTTGCAAATAATATTGTTGAAGTGCTAGCGCCCACCGTGCGAGCCGGCCGGCTGGTGAGCGAAGTGACATGAGCCACTTGAGCGCCTGGTGATCAGTCTCGACAATCACAGGCGAACCGTCAATGTAGCCCCGGAATTTCTTCACGGCGAGCGCTTCCCGCTCGGTAGTATGGTAATTCCGTTCAGAGGAAGTCAGAAGGCGACTGGCATATTCGACGGGCCTTTCTTTGGCCCCCTCCCCCTGAAGCAGAACCGCACCGAGTGCATAACTACTGGCGTCGGTTCGTATTACAAACGACAACTTTTCGTCAGCCTGACGAAGAATTGGAGCAGTAGTTAGAGCCTCTTTCAGCTTTGCGAAAGCATCTTGCTCCTCTTCCTTCCATTTCCATGTAGCGCTCTTCTTGGTGAGATCGGTCAAAGGCTTAGCGATTTGCGAAAAACTTGGTACGAATCTACGGTACCAAGAACATGTCTGCAAAAATGTTTTGACATGTTTCAGATTTCGCGGTGCTGTCATGCTAGTAACGGCAGAAACTTTACCGGGATCTGTTCCGATTCCTTGCGGTGTTTTAATGTGACCGAGGAATTTCACTTCTGGCCGCACGAATACGCATTTTTTACGATTCGCGCACAAACCAAACTGCTGCAAGCGATCAAACACTGTTTGGAGGTTGTTTAGATGTTCGTCGAAACTGCCCGATAAAACGATTAGATCGTCCAAATAAACTAATACGTTTATGTCGCGTAGTCCACTCCGGAATCGGTCCATAAGTCTCTGGAATGTTGCGCCTGAGTTTTTAAGACCCATTGGCATGCGCTTGAAGCGAAATGAACCAAAAAGCGTGGTGAACGCGGTCTTGTCTCGGTCGGAAGGACGCATAGCGACTTGGTAATATCCTGCTTTCAAGTCTATTGTCGTCATGTACCAGGACTTCCTGGTGGTGTGCAGCAGCTCATCGCTTCGAGGCATCGGATAACTATCACTGCCCGTAATTGCGTTGAGACGGCGATAGTCGATACAAACTCGAGTAGTACCGTCTTTCTTTGGAACGAGCAGAACAGGTGCGGCCCATGGTGATTCACATTCCTCCACTACGTCGTAGGCGATCATTTGGTCCAATTCACGATGAAGAATTTCTTTCTTCTGCGCCGACATCTTATATGGAGGAACGGCGATATGTGGATGATCACCAGTGTCAATGCGATGCTCTGCAAAAGGCGTCGCCTCTCCCCCTGGCAAAAACGTTTTTGTTATTCATACTTACGAATGCGTTGAGTCTTCGACGTTCGGTTTCATTCAGTGCTGTCCCCTCCTCTGGTCTTAAACTCTCGATAAAATTGATTACTGCGTTATCCAATTCCAATATCTTCTCTATCTGTAGCTCGTAGTTTAAGTGCAGTTCATCAGCGAAGTGCCATGTGCGCTGTGAGACGTTCAACGTGATCTGGGCGTCAGATATGAAATCGACGCCAAACAACGTACGGTTGTGATGAGCATGTGGTAGTATGATGAATTTTGTACTCGTGTGTCGTCCTTGGAGCAAGACATCGACTGTTGTGACCAATACGTTTTCGGTTCGCAACTCTCCATCAGCGAACGTTGTCTTCATCGTAGTTTCCGTGAACTCATGGCCATATTGTAAGAGAATTTGGTAGAGACTGTAGCTCGCGACACTTGCTTGTGCCGCCGTGTCAGCGTAACTCGTACCTGTGACGCCGCATTTATTAACTTGGAGGACAGGTCGAGCTCATGGTTGTATAAGTTGCGTTTCCGTTTCAAAAGCGCAGAAACCGGGCGTACTGGATGATGTTCCTGCGGTGTTCTTGCAGACCGTGCACTGACTGCGAATAACGCCGGGCGCCCCACAACCAAAACAAGTGTTTGCAGGACGAGTATTTGGCATTTCTCTAGAAGTGTTTGGTATGTTGTCGTGTTGTTTGTTTGACGCAGCAAATTTCCGACACTCAGATTTCACGTAACCGAAATTTGAGCAAAAATCGCATCGAGGACGTTCTTTGCGTTTTTCTGCAATGGCAATCTTTATTGGCGGTCGTTTATCAAAATTTGTCTCATTTCGACAGTCGTTACGACAATTTTCATGGAAAGTCAATTCGGCGGTTCGTGTCAGCCGCAGTAAGTCGTCATAACATTTTATTTCTTCGCGTCTGACCCTTTTCTTAATCTTACGATTGAGCAAGCCGTAGAGCATGTCGAGTTGCATACACTCTACGGGCCTTGGTTCGGGAATTTGAGCAAACAACGCACGTGCTTTTCAGACAAAAATGTCTGTTTTCATCTGTTCGTCTTGTACCATTGCGAATAGATCTTGGTATAACTGATGTGCGGGTTTCTTTACGCCTAATGCGTTGCGTAAATTCTGGATAGCATCACTAAATCTTAATATCGTTGACATGATTCCGCACCACCATTCGGCAGCCATAACGGTTAGTAACATAGGCATTCCTTTAACGGCGTTTTCGTCTGCTATAGCCATGCATTCTTTATATACAGATATAGAATCGATGAAGGCGTCGGCATTTTCTGTGCTTTTCCCTCAAAAGCGCGACGAGCACCGTGAAAAGTTCCCATTATTAGATAAACCAATGGATGATATGGGAGTGACTGAACGTACAGCATTCGCCTGTGTAATGCACGCTGATTGGATTCCTGACAACAATTCCTGGAATTGTTCGGGAGTCATCGTGACTGGAGTCGTCATTTTGCCATTAGGTACGTCTCCTTCACAATTTGTCGGATGTAAACGTACGCTGCGTCGTACGGATAGCGACAACCCTCTTCGTTTTCTCGGCAGCGTGGGCCAAAATTACGCAAAATGATGCGCGAACGAATATAACAATTTTCTTACTGTCGTTTTAGTCGATTTTTTTTTCGCAATCCTTTCGTATGTATTTTTTCGGCCCCACGTTGGGCGCCACTGTATCACGCGTGGTGAATTAAATAACGGTTCGCATACGAGAAAAATAGTAAATAAACGAATTTATTATCAAAAATTATACATACGAAAAAAAACTATCTTTTAATCGCGGAGAACAACTTATCGTAACTATCACAAAACAAAACATAAGCTGTCAAAATAAAGCACCAGCCCGCTTGTATATGTATAAATGCTACAACACGTTTTTCTCGAAACTACATTTTTAAAAACGGTGTGCACTCTAGCTCAAAAACCAATTAAGCTATTAACTCAAATCTTTTTTTATTTTATTAAATAACTTATTACGCGGAACAAAAACCGACATTTTGACATAAATATACATTTGTTCCATTTTTATTGAATTCCAAAGGTCCAATTTGGTGTACAAAAAATAAGACATTTCTTAAACTCACACTATTTTCCAGGTTTTTTTTAAATTTTAACTTTTTATTTGTTTACGGTCCAGAAACCCCGTTAGATTTTTTTGTTTTAGACATCCTGGTCTGGCGTTATCGTGCACACCGCAAAACACCTCATCTCCGCGGCCTCTACTTTGTCACCTTCTAATAAGTAACCATGCATAAATATAAAAAATAATTTTTTTTGTATACTGCGTGAGTTATTTAATATTGTAAACAAATTTTTATCTAATAAAATAAAATAAAAGAGAAAAAATTATTAAAAATAGTCATTTATTTGACCAAAAAATTAGAATATCGCCTTAATACTACTAGACTACTAAGGAATAATGTGCTGGACAACCATCATGTTGAAACCACATTGTTTGTCGTAACTTCGTAAAATCTTCTAGTAACACTGGAAGCTGGTTCCTCAAAACGTGTGCATACTTTTCACCATTCAAGTTGCCTTCGATAAATTATGGACCAATTAGTTTATCTCCAATTATTCCTCCCCAAACATTAACTTTCCAAGGTACTCCAGTAATGCACGTTGTGTCGATTGACCGTACCGTGATTTGTAAAGGTCGATTCATCAGAGAACAATACTTTAGCGAAGAAATTAGGGTCTCGTTCAATTTGCTGAAGTGCCCATTTCCAAATTGACACTCGGTTTTGAAAATCATCTCCAGTAAGTTCTTGATGTAATGATACTCGTAAAGGATATTATTTATTCCGTTGCAATACTTTGCAGACTGTGGGTTGACAAATTCTAGATTCACGACTTATTTGTCGAGTACTAATTTGCGGGTCATGAGCGACTGCAGCTAACACTGCAACTTCATTGTTTGCCCCAGCTATTGTTTTTCGGCGATTCCGTTTTTTGGTTGCACACTTCCTTTGGCGGAGAATTGTCGGATAACACGGTAAAATGAAGCGCACGATCGTTCCAGGTCTGGGAATCTTTGCGCGTAAAGAACAACAGCATCATCGATACTCCTCCACTTTCTCCATAAATTAATACCATTTCAATTTTTTCGTCTAATGTAATAGTCTCCATTATTATTCGGTTTAATGTCCAGTTGAAACAATAATAACCATTGAGGAGAAACCGAGAGAAACAAACTGTTGGTAAGAAAGTTTGAGACAGACTGCACTGTTACGAGATATCCCTTTTCCATATATGAACGATTCCGGGATGACAACACAAGAAATTTTTTGGTAATCGAAATTTCCTGGGAAATAACTTAAGAACGACATGCGACATTGTGTCTTATTTTTGCATATTGCATTTACCATAGGGTGTCTGCAGGTGCATGGGAGTCTAATAGGTGTTTGTAGGTGTTTGAGTGTGTCCAGAAGATTTTTAAGTGCGGATAAATAACTGTACTGTAGTGGATGGCCGCACTTTCGAGATAGTTGGCATGGTGAAGTTCACCATATAGTGCCCTATAGCGAGAGAACAAAGCATTTTCAAGAAAAATTTTGCCTACAAAAGATGCGTATTTTATAGTTAGAATAAGAATATGCAAGAATAATTAGGAGTTTTCATTTGAAAAATCTAAGTTGACGACCTTGATTTTACCTTGAAATTTGGGCTCAAGGTCAACGGTAAGGTCATCGTTTGTTGTCCCGATCGCCATCTTAAAACTTTCATTCCAAATATCTGCAGGGTCATGCACCGAACTTTCTTATCCGCATATGGGTTAAACCATATCGTAGTAACATTATTTTTCTAATTTATAATATTTGTTCTAACCTTTAGATCGCTTTTACACTAAATATGTTTCTTAGAATAAATATTAAATGTCAAACTTCAAATTATTTAGGTCTATTTTGTTAAAGAATTGACAGGCGCAGATGATACGATTTATGTAACAATATATATAATAAGCAGAGATTTATTTTGAAACCAGTACTTTTTTTGGAAAAAAGATTCAAACAAGAGTTGTGCTAAATATAAATATCATTAATTTTTGTTCACAAAAATTTTCTGTAACTGTAACCATTTTTGAGTAATTGCAGAAACTGCAAAAAATGACTGGGTAAACATGCACTTCCGGTCGGAATATGGTTTTCAAAAATAGGAGGTTTTCGTGTCAGGCACATACAAATCTTAAGTTTAAAATTTTATAATTTTACCTTCAGCCGTTTGGGCTGTAGAGCGCTCACATACACACGTACACACACGCACACACGCGCGCCACGCACGCACGCACATACACACACACACACGCGCACAGACACGCACGCACGCACGCACGCACACGCACACACACACACACACGCACGCACGCGCACACACACACACACACACACACACACACACACACACACACACACACACACACGCACACGCACACGCACACGCACACGCACACAAGCACACACGCACACACGCACACACGCACACACGCACACACGCACACACACGCACACGCACACACACACACATGCACACACGCACACACACGCACACACACGCACACACACATACACGTCATTCAAAAATAGTCGGAATCGATTCAGTGAAGGTCAAAACGTATATTTCCGTTAAAATCTCGAGTTCGAAATTTTTCATGATTACAATACTTATACTGCGTATAAGAAAGTAAAAAGTGGAGTGTTAGATTTAGTTAAAGCTGCTCTTCAATCTATAATAAGAAAAGCTGATCGGCTACATGGTGAAGATACAAGCAATTTGGCAGAGTTTTTTATAAGCTATGTGGCCAAATATAACGCTGGCAAAATATTAAATCAGACGCAAAGTGATAATTTTCAAAGGAGATGTACATTATCAGCTTTAAATTATAATGAAGGTCGTAAATGGCATTACAAACCCTGGAAATCTTATTTGAAATGCGGCCCAGTTACATATTTTAAAAAGAATATGGCAAAAAAATTCCAAAACATGTTTAAAACCTAAAGCGAAACGGCAGCTATTTTCTAAAAACGAAAATCAAAATAAAACAATAATTGAAGAAGAGTACGGCCCATATGCCGAAGACTTCATTCGCAATGAAGATTTAGAGAAACTTTGTAATGATAAAATGGTCACCCTTCAAGTAAATAACCTTATTGATAGTATTAAGAAAATTATTATTATGTATGTATTTAATAGATTCCTGAAGATAAAATTAATAATATTGACACCCAATCAATTTGTCAACATGGCAATATAATTTATGATATGTATAGAGCCGACAGACTGACAGATTCCTTATTTGGTAAATTTTGCAAAAGGTTGCCCCACACGTCCTGTCATTGCCTGGTACAGCTAACATTTTCAAAGCATTTACACAAAATATGGAATAGAAAATGAATCTGTTGCCGTACAATTATTTGAAAGACAAAGAAATCTCACAGTAAAACTTACGCGTTTTTGGCTGCAAGCCCTGATGGTAATTTTATATTATTTTATATATATATATATATATATATATATATATATATATATATATATATATATATATATATATATTATAATTTTTATTATGTATATTAATTAGGCGTCGTGCAAGATGATTCGATCATCGTAATAAAATGTGTACCGTTCCTAATAAAAAAACAAATGACATTAGAAGAAGCTGCAAAAATTACCATGAACTTCTTCTTATTCTTTGTAGATGGCAAAATGCAACTCAAAAAAAATCACATATATTATTATCAAGTAAGTAATTCTTCAAATTATTAGCAATCTATAGTAATAATATAAAATTTTAAATATTTGTTAATTATTATTCTTTTTCAGGTGCAAGTATAGTTGCACGTAACTCATAGAAATCAATGCTATTTTATAACATATACAGGGTGTAACAGCGAAACGAGCTACCTCGAATAACTTCTATGTTATTAATGATACAATGAAATAGAATAAGACAATCTTATGCAGGACCAAGGGGGACATCCAACTATGAAAGAAAATATTTTTTTAAACCAGTGGTTCTCAAGCAACAACACAAAGTTATGTTTTTTCAAATGAGATGCATATATTTTTTTGGCCCATTCGATAGTTTTTTTTTCTGAATTCAATCATATATTCTTTTTATACCCTTACATAAGTAAAATATTGAGAAAAATGAGATTGAAAATTGAATAAATTTTATTTTTATAGTTACTTTTCAGTAGGCTATAAAAAACAATTCAGCTTAAATACAACGAAACATAAATTAAATACATGAAATTATTTGTTATTTACTTTATAACACTATTTATAAAGTAAATAACAAATAATTTAATGTATTTTATTTATGTTTCGTTGAATTTAAGCTCTATTTTTTTTCATAGCCTACTGAAAAATAAAATTGATTTAACTTTTAATTGCACTTTTCTCAATATTTTACTAATGTAAGGGTATAAAACGAATGCATGGTGGAATTCAGAAAAAAATACTCTATCGAATGGGTCTAAAAAATATATAGCATCTCATTTAAAAAAATATAACTTTGTGTTGTTGCTTGAGAACCACTGGCTTAAAAAAATATTTTCTTTCATAGTTGGATGTCCTACTTGGTCCTGCTTAAGATTGTCTTATTCTATTTTATTGTATCTTTAATAACATAGAAGTTATTCGAGATAGCTCGTTTCGCTGTTACACCCTGTATAGACAACAATAGTCCAATATTTATTAAAAATATAAAAAGAGATAATGAATTCTGGAAAGAAAAAATGGAATGCAAGTTAATAAACTTTTTTAGAGATTGCATATTGCCGGAAATAATTTTAAGGAGAATTCTGAAAGACAAAAATGCAGGTAGAGCGCGTCAATTACGGCTGCAAAATTAGAAAAAGATAATAAAAAATAATAATTTATAAAGTAAACCGAGCCATAATTGTTATCCTATTACAAATCCTAATTCCCAAAACAAACTTTTAATTTTTTATACGAATGATATAGAAATAATAAACTAAACTTTAAAATTGGTGCAATCCAGTTTACATTGATTAGACATTTGTAACTATTATTCAGGAATTAAAAACAAAAAACTACGATTACTAATTATGTTTTCGGCAGTTCAACAATAATTGATTATCTATGTATTTTGTTTTCATTCGCTATGAAAATTGTAAACTGTGACAGAAAGCGATATAGCTCTTTTTTTTTGAAATTAATGTATTATTGGGCGCTTCGATAGCTAGGA
Source organism: Nebria brevicollis (assembly GCA_944738965.1). Lineage (NCBI taxonomy): Eukaryota > Metazoa > Arthropoda > Insecta > Coleoptera > Carabidae > Nebria > Nebria brevicollis. The sequence continues at coordinate 15,443,731 of OX122900.1, read as the reverse complement.
TCACTAGCGCTCCGGCACGGTAATTTTTTGTTACATTGTGTGTTATATTAGGTTAATTAAGTTTGTGTCTTTTAAATATTCTATTATGTTATGTGTATTGTCGTTGTTGTTGGATAGTGCTTCTGCTACTGTGTCTGGAAGGTTGTTTTTCTGCCTTTGGATGGTATATTTGCCACATCGAGTGAGGATGTGTTCCACGGTAATGGGTGTATTGCATGTGTCACATTGTTTCGGGTCTTTTCGTTGCATAAGGTGTTAGTGAGTGTATCGAGTGTGGCCTATTCGTAGTCTTGTTATAATGACCTGGAGTTTACGACTGCCAGGTGATGGCCAGTTGGATGGCTCTTCTTTTATTTGTCGTAGTTTATTGTTCGTCATTCCGTCCCAATATGTCTTCCACTCTTCTTTTATGCTTCTTTTGATTTGGTGTTTGATGTCGTTTGTTGGTATGTCAATGTTTGTAAGTGTATGTATTGAGCATGCTTCTTTTGCTGCTATGTCTGTCATTTCCTTCAATTCCCGTGTGAGATGGGTCCCATATAAATTTAATTTCTTTTCCTTGTTTGGCTGCCTCGTTCGCGTTGTCTTGAATGTTTTGTATTTGGTTGTTACTATTGAATGGGTTTTGGATACTTTTCAGTACGCTTAATGAGTCGGTGCATATTAAGTATTTATCATGTTCGTGCATTATAACGTGTTCCGTGGCTTTTTGTATGCCAAATGCTTCTGCTGTGTAGGTACTGGAGTTGTCTGGGAGTCTGTATTTCAATGTTGTGTCTTCTATGATTATGCTAACTCCCGTGTTTTTTTCTTGCTGTGAACCGTCTGTGTATATAATTTGATGTTTTGGGTGTTCGTTTCGAATTTGCAGGAATATTGTTTGGTAAAGTTGCCTGGGTGTGCAGTTTTTTGGATATTGAGACATTGATAGTAGAGTTGTGGGGATTTTTTTTTTAGCCAAGGATGGTGCTTATGGGCTTTTCGTTGTGCTATTTGAAACTGGTTCAGGTTGCACATTTGAAATAGTGAGTGGGATATTTTCTGTAGAGGTGTGGAGTTTAATACAGCTGTTATGTTGTTTTTTAGTTTAAAGAAGTGTTTGTGTATTGGCGTTGTTTGCTGACTTGCGGTTTTTGCTAGGAAGGATGTAGTGAGATATTGCCGACGCATGTGCAATGTTTCTTCTCCAGCTTCGTATAGAATACTTGTTACTGGGCTCGATCTAAATGCTCCAGTAGCTATACGGATTGCTGCGTTGTGGATAGTGTCGATTATTTTTAATTTTCTTGGGTGTGCTGTTTGGTAGGCTATGCTGCCGTAGTCGATTTTGGATCTTATTAAGGTTTTGTAGATTATTAGGAGTTGTTCTTTTTGCGCTCCCCAAGCCGTATTTCCTAGTATTTTTAAAATGTTTAATCTCTGGAAGCATTCTTTCTTCAAATTATTATTAGTTATATGGGGGAGCCAGGTTAGTTTATTATCTAATGTCATTCCTACAAATTACTTTGTCTTTTCGTATGCGATGCGAGTGTTCTTGAACTTTAGTAGTGGATGTCCATGGGCTCTCCGTAGGCGACAGAAGTGTACTGCATTCGTTTTTTGACTAGAGAAAGTAAATCCAGTAGTTTCGGCCCATTTCTCTAGGTTTGTCAGCGCTTGTTGTAGTTGAATTCTGATACTTTCTGTGTTTTTGCCATGACGTTTGTGGGGATGTGATTAGAGATTTTATTAATAGCTACAAGGAACAGCACTACGCTTAGAATTTCTCCTTGAGGTACTCCGTTATGCTGTGTTTTTGTGTCGGATATTTTTCCGTTGGCCTTGACTTTGAAAGCTCTGTTTTCCAGAAAGCTCTTTATGAGTAGTAGAATGTTTCCGTCTATGTTTAGTTGTTTTAGGGATTTTAGTATGTGATATCTCCATGTCATGTCGTAGGCATTTTGTATATCTAGGAATATTGTTATTAAATGTTGTTTTTTTTTAAATGTTTCTTGAATTTCTGATGTTAATAATAATATGTTGTCCATGGTAGATCGACCGTTTCTGAAGGTACCACATAATTCTTTTACTAGTCATTTTTTGTAGAATTTTTCCTAGCGTATTAGATAGGGCAATAGGTCTGTAGCTTGATGGGTTAGTTTTGGGCTTGTTTGGTTCCAGTATGGGTATGATTGTTACCTCCTTCCAGGCGTCGGGATAATTTCCTTGTTGTAGTATGCTGTTGTATATTTCTAGAAGTTGTTGAAGCGCTGAGTTAGGGAGGTGTTTGATGAATTCATATGGGATTCCGTCTGGTTCAGGGCTGCTTCCTCCTTTAATTTCATTTATTGTCGTGATCAGTTCGTGCAGTTGAAACGGCGTGTTCATTGGGTCGTTTTGTTTGTTTTCGATGGTTATTTGTTCAGTTTCTGACGCTTGTTTGTGTTTTAGGAAGTCTGCTGTGTAATGACTGCCCGTTGAGTTTTCTTCAAAATGCTCCGCTAGTGTGTTAGCTATTTTTTGTGGGTCTGTAATTGTTATGTTGTTGTTTATCAAGACGTTTGTTTGCTGAATTGAATTTGCTTTCCATTTTTGATTTTTCTAATTTTTGTCCACACTTCTTGTGGTTGTGTTTGAGTGGTTAATGTTGATACATAATTTTTCCAGGATTCTCTTTAACTGTTCTGTATCGTTCTACGTAGTATTGCTTGTGTTTTTTTTAGATTAATTAGATTTTCAATGGAGTTGTTTTTTCTGTATAGGTAAAGTGCTCTTTTGTTGTTTTTTATTGCAGTTTTACATTCCTCGTTCCACCATGGTACTATTTTCTTTGCTTTTTTAATTTTTCTTTATCCAAAAACGTTTTCTGCCGCCTTGATAATATTGTTTGTAAAGTTTTCTACAGTTTCATTAATATTTGGTTTAATATCAGAATTTTGTATGTTTTCAGTGAAATCATTCCATTTGGCTTGATTTATAGTCCATTTGGCATAAATTGGGTGAATGTCTAGATCCGCTTGATTTGAGGTTAGTTTCATAACAATTGGAAAATGATCGGAGTTAAAGAGAAATTATTTGTTATTTACTTTATAACACTATTTATAAAGTAAATAACAAATAATTTAATGTATTTTATTTATGTTTCGTTGTATTTAAGCTCAATTTTGTTTCATAGCCTACTGAAAAATAACTATAGAAATAAAATTTATTTAACTTTCAATCGCATTTTTTTCAATATTTTACTTATGTAAGGGTATAAAACGAATACATAATGGAATTCAGAAAAAAAAAAAACTCTATCGAATGGGCCTAAAAAATATATAGCATCTCATTGAAAAAATATAACTTTGTGTTGTTGCTTAAGAACCACTGGTTTAAAAAATATTTTCTTTCATAGTTGGATGTCCCCCTTGGTCCTACATAAGATTGTCTTATACTATTTTAATGTATCTTTAATGTCATAACCCTACACCTAACGGTAAAAGGGTATCAGACTATATATATATATTTAATGTCATAGAAGTTATTCGAGGTAGCTCGTTTCGCTGTTACACCCATATATTTTTTTGTATTAGCCTTTCCAGTTAGAATTTTATAAAAAATACCATACACTAGGTGATACGTTATAGAATTATTACGTTTTTATAAATATTTAAAAACATCATTAGGAAACGAGTAAATATTTGACGTACAACCCCAAAGTTGGGAATGTTTCAACAATTTTATCTTCGAAACCGTTGGAATTTGTTTTTGAAAATTGTTACATACAGACATATATACTTGATCTGCTATTAACAAAAATCTGAGCTACGTACTGTAGCGATTTTTCGAATTACACCGAGCTAAACTAAGGCTAATATGCCCGCAGTCGTAAACTCTTATAGTTGCGTAACTATTCGACTTTTGCATGTTCCCTTTTTAATGATTTGTTATTTATTGATAACATAGTTTCTATTGAGTACTTTTAATTTAAAATCTTGGTAAATTCAATCATTATTTTCGGATAGAATTCGAACTCGCAGACGCTTAAAGCGGCAAGTTGAGTTATTATAGGAGATTTTCTGATTCGCCTCGCTTCCCTGCTTCGAATTGTATAAATAGTAATGTTCCATATTTAATAATTTTAAATCTCAGTACACACATGTTTATGATCGTATTTGTTTTTTGTTTCGAATCATGTTATGGAACATTCATTACTGGTGATTTTCAGTTTGTCCTCCTTAAATAAGGAATGGTTAATGCGAAACACTTTTGCTTTAGCATGTCATAACAAATCTGAATAATATTTTGTCGAGTAAGATACGGCCACATTTTAAAGACCTGTTGTAACCGGTGTACACTCTTTTAATCAGGGTTAGTGAATATTATAACAAATTTAAAATTCAATATTTCACCGTAGATCTGTTTAAAATTTAGCTGAGTTGAAAACGGCTAACTTATGTAGTGAATTCACTGCCGGTGCAAGTTCCTCCAAACCACGTTTTATCAGGGTGATTGTATGAACTGGCTAACTTGCGAACATGTGATGATTTAGAAGCTGTGATTGTCACAATTCTATGGTCCAACATTGTGACGTAATTATTGTAATTCTGTAATAATTTTTGAATTAAAGGTCAATTTTATCATGTTTTGATTGCTATTCAATTCGAGCTTCAAAAGAATGGTCCGATATTCCAAAAAAACAGTCTTCAGCTAATGTTAATGCTGGAATAATGTTGTGTAACAACTCTAGAGTGATTATACCTGGTAGGCACTGTTGATACACTTTGCCCAAAAATTGAGGTCGGTAATACCCTGATGAACTACTCCCCACCAAACCATTACTGGCGTCGGGTGATGTCTCATTATACCTTCGGATCTGTTTCGCTGATCTTCAAAAAGATCATATTGACGATTAAATTTTTCCTCTACGGGAAACATTTCTTCATTCATAAAAAATATGCATACCATTTCAGCAGGCGCTAGCATCTAGTCTTCTTAAATGCCTTCAAACGTGCAGTTAGGAGATGACCCGTATATCGTAAATAGGCCTTCATCGATAGGTCATCTCTGATGGTACTTCTATTGGATATTCCCAACTCTCTGGATAAAATGTTCTGCTTATGTTGCGGATTCCCGCGAATACGTTCCATACAGCCGTAACGACCGCTGGCATACGTACAGTACGTGGACGACCCGTTCTTGCTATCCTTTGTTCCCAGCATTTAACCATATCGTTTAATAGCCTGGGCTAAATAGGTACACTTATCACGGCAAATATTATCCACGCACAAAGACATCACACAACACGCTGAAGAAGGAACATTCCCTCTAACGCGCATATAAAATAAAAAAATAAATAACCCGGTACGCACAAATTAGAGAATTTTTTAGTTTGACAATTAGAAATCATAATTTTATATTAAGTTTACAAATAGATTTCCGCCGTTTTTTATCAAAAATTGGGCATCTATTGAAAAAGAACGGAACCTACTATTTAATTCGAAGTATTGTCCATCGCTTGCCACTATTTTTTCCCAACTTTCTGGCAGCATACGGATACTGCGTCGGAATAATGCTTTATCTTTTGAGGCTATCCACGAATCGACCCCATTTTTGGTATCTTCATATGATTTAAAGTGTTGCTCAGACAGGCCATGCGCCATCGATCGAAACAAGTAGAAATCAGAGGAGCTATGTACGGTGCAAACGGCAGGTGGAGTAAAACTTCCCAAGTTAGTGTTTTGAAATAGGTTTTGACCGGCGCCGCAACTTGTGGACGAGCATTATCATGCAAGTGTATAATTTTGTCGTGTCTGGAGTAGTAGTCGGCGCGCTTTTCCTTGAGCGCTCGACTCAATCTCATCAATTGTTAATTTAATACTTTCGTTGGTTAATTAGTCGTCTACATATGTTTCGACCTCTCGGTCATCATCAGGACTAATGTCTATTTGTATAATGACTATTAGTCCTGATGATGACCGAGAGGTCGAAACATATGTAGACGATTAATAAATTTATTTGTGAAACTTACCAAGTGACTTTAATCTTTTTTATATACTCATCAATTGTGTTTTATAGACAGTAATGGTTTCTTTCGGTTTAGAACCCAAATTCCTTGTTTTTGAATAATTACTAATGATTTCAACAGATGTGAAATAGCTGGTTGAGTCACTCCTAATGTAAGTGCAAGTTCTTCTTGCGTTTGGCACGAATCTTGATCCAATAATACTTTCAATTCCACGTCTTCGTACACTTTCGGCCTTCCGCTACGTTCTTTGTCTTCGATGCCAATTTCACCGTTCTTAAACCTTTGACACCACTCACGACAACTTCTCTCACTTAAGGCAGCCTCACCATATGCTTCTCCAAGCAATCGATGCGATCAAAAGTTGCCGCAAATGACGCTAATTCGGCTCAAAACTCGACATTTTCGCAAACTAAAGAATATATTATACTGATAAAAAATCACTAATATTTTAAAGTTATGTTGTTGACAGATAATGACGTTTTACATCTGACAATTTTAACCATAACCTAGTGGTGGCGCCAACTTTTGTCAAACGGCGTAGACTTATTTGTAAACCTAATAAAATAATATAAACCATACCTCTTGCTCTTTTGAATCTCTGCACGATGTTTTGTCTTGTATACCGGATGTAGTAACACAGTTTTGCCACGTCAGTGGATCAATAAACCAAAGTGCTAAAGTCTGAGGCCAATTTCCACCCAAGTTGCACAGAGTATTCAAAAGTGTCATATATGTTCCGCCAACAGCAGGGTCACTTACGCGAGCAAAAAATGCCATTACAGATACAAACATACTATATACACACACCTGAAAATAAATAATGTACATAACTATATGAGCGTTCAGAGAACATAATAATTTACCTGATGCAAGGCGTAGGAAACCAACAACAAAATATAATAATATAATGGTATTCTATGGTCAATTACTATGTACGGCGTCACCAATACTAAACCAGCTGCTAGAATCCCAAAAGCCAATCGGTATGGAATTGCTTTTAAATAAATGTTCATTGGTCTTGGTCCATTCGTATATTTAGATAAAATTAATGGTAAAACAATCTGTAATGGCACTAATGGTACTGCCATTAAACCCAATTTTTCTTTTGAAATGCCAGATTCTACTAATTTAAGACTAAGTACTGAATCTGTTGCGGAGAACCCAATCTAAAATTTAAAATAAAATATTAAACATAAGTGTTTTTGAAGGAATGAAAGTAGGAATATAAGTTGCTTTTAACTTTCTTCATGAAGTTATAGGTATTGTGAAGATGAAAATTTTTATTCTGGAAATATTCTTAAAACCTCTAAAATAAACAGCAAACACTCTTCTCGCAATCATACTTGCGAACGCTAGATAATAAACAACCTAAATAAACAAAATATGTAATTTGCTCTAGTCTAAGTCCATATATCAGAATATTACACTATCCGACAAACATCCTTTTCGAACACCAAAATTTTACTTACATATATATATAAGAAATACC
>OX122900.1:15398753-15431253 GCA_944738965.1 Nebria brevicollis | reverse complement strand
GGCGTCGCATAGCTTATCCAGTACGTCGTCAATGAGCGGAAGCGGAAATCGATCGCGAACGACTTTTTTATTTAGTCGTCGATAATCAATACCCACTCTGGCATTACCATCTTTCTTCGTGGCTACTACAACCGGACTTGCATATTCTGACTTGCTAGGTTCAACGATTCCCTCATCAAACCACTGTTGCACCTGTTTATCTACTGTTTCCTTTTCCGGTGGCGCTAATCGTCTTGGTCGGCTGTGTATTGGCTGTTCTTGCTTTATGATGATGCTCATCTCGACTTCCGTATTAATTTCTTTAACTGGTACGTAGTTGTCAACAATGTTCTTGATTTTTTCTCTAGCTTCATACGTGGTTGTTTCTCCTATGTCCAGTTCCTCTTCCTGGGTTGCGTTTATTTTCATCATCATTGCTTCTGACTTGACTTTGGCTATCTTGATTCCGTTCTTGTTCATCAGGACCTCCGCCTGATCCAACAAGTCATTACCTATTATGGCAGGCATGTTCAGCACGTCCTGAGAGACAACATAAATGTCTGTCTGGAAAACGTCATCTATTTTAATTTCAGTCGAGAAATAACCTCGCGGCGAAACGTAATTCTTTCCGAAACCAGTAAGGACCAAGTCCGTTCTTTTCAAGGAAGGACTTCCAAGTTTCGCATATATGTGGTCCCGAATTAGGTTCAACTGGCATCCGGTATCCACCAGAGCATCAATCTTCTGGTCCTTGATTATCATCTCTGCCGGATGTCGATTTGGTTGCTGCGTACACCTCTGTCTTCTTGTCTTCTTTTCCGTCTTTTTCTGTGCACTTGATCGCAATGTGTCCAAAGCCGTTGCATCGGAAACATCGCTGTCCTTTGTTCTTGAATTTGCAATCCGCTGACTTATGCCCATCTTTGCCACCGCAATTTAAACAAACACTCTTCCCCAACGATGCATCTTTTCTTTTTAATTTAAATTGTTTATTGAGTTTTCCATTCTTATCTTGTTTTACAATTTTGTTTTGCAACCGAATACTCCTCTCGTATGTAAGTATCATAATTGCGTAGCTTCTCTTTGAAATCTTTCATGCAAATTGCTCCATATAAAATAAACTTGGATCCTGAATTGTCATCGATTCCAACAATGACATATTGCATTAGCGAATTTTCGTCAATGTCACTCCTACTGGCGATTTCCCTCATCACCAACAGATATTCTTGCAAGGACTCTTCTTTATTCTTCCGACGATTATTTAACATTCTGTGAATTTCTGCACTACTTGTTTGAATCTCAAACTCTCCTTTCAGAGCCTTCTTTAATCTATTCCACGACGAAATCCCGCTTTAACTTTGAATGAAAAGCTTCGCCAGACCAGCCAAGGATTTTTTGCAAATAAAAGTTTCTGCAAATTGTCCCATCCCATAATAATCGACGTCTCTTCAAATTCATTTATCCACAAAATAGGATATCTCTTGCTGCCGTCAAAAGGTCGTATAGTACTCTCGAGGTCTCGGAAAGTCAGTCCAAACCACTGAGTTCTTCCACGATTTGTTCCTTGGCGTCCACCATCCTCGTATTGGGTGTCATCTTCTTCGTCGCTGCTGGAGTTCGGCAGTTGTCTTCTGCCGTGCTTCTTGGTCTTCTCACTGTAACTTATTTTGGATATTCTTCTTTTCCACTTTGGATCGTGTTTCTTGTCGTCTTCCGATGTGGTTTTTGAATGACGGTCGTCATCGTCAGGCTTCTGCATGACTTTGACCCCTTTTGTAATTCTTCTCACCTCTGGTTTAACTTCGTCGTCTTCACTGTCATCTTCCTGATCAATTTCGTAATTGGTCATTAAGTCTTTCAGGTCCATCAAGTTATCACAAATCCGGTCCACTAACGTCACTTTTGGTCCGGCATAATCTAGGCACAATACATTACATATTGCTATTAGATCAGCTTCTGAAAACGTCTCGTCAATATACTGGACCTTCGTCTTATGTACTTTCGAATCACGCTCGAAATTGAAACCAGTAAATTGTCTTAAGCGTTGTCGATTTTTTCTGTCACACGGTGCACTTTCAAAAATCAATTTGTGTTCCTTGCGTATGACTTTTGTTGGCGCGGACCCGATATTATTATTAACGCACTCAGTACCTCGTAAGTTCATCATTTCTTGTTCGTGTCACTCTTTGTTTAATGTTAGTACGTCCTCTATATAATTTTTTTGACTACTTATTAAGCACCGTTTTTGTTCTTCGCAGAATCCCGGACGAGCCCCCAAAATTGTGGGAAATAAGTTAGACACTTTTTAAACTGACAATTACTTTATTTGAACAGATTGAGTGGTACATTTTGTATCTGTAATTTCTCTTATTTTTATATTCGTGCTTCTTATTTTTTCTTCCGGTTCACTTGTTGTCAGTTCTTTTAGCCACCTCATCTACTTCCTGTGGCGGGAAACCCAAAAATGGCTCATCGGTTTTCCATATATATATATATTATATTGCAATTTTAAATAATTTGACTTTTTACTTCCTTATACGCAGTATATATATATATATATATATATATATATATATATATATATATATATATATATATATATATATATATATATATATATATATATATATATATATATATATATATATATATATATATATATATATATATATATATATATATATATATACTGCGTATAAGGAAGTAAAAAGTCAAATTATTTAAAATTGCAATATAATAGCAGTATTACTATTCATATCCCTTACGACTGTACTTGCATTCTGTATCATTTTCTTTATTCTTTTGATTCTCGAAAAAAAACACAGCAGCTGCATTAGCCATAAAGGCAACCTTACAACTACATACGTTCCTCTTACAAGGAAACATTCCGAGGTGTGTCTCACCAATTTCAATGGATCTATAGTATGTTGTAGTATGTGAGAAAATAATCGATACGTATTTTTTTTTTGCCCTTTTTAATTTCTAAGGGGTGAGAACCACCTCCATAAATTTTAACAAAATCAGAAAAACACGAATAACTCTAAAATTAAGCTTTTTCAAAATAAACTTTAAATACAAAAGTTGCTAGGTTTGGAGAGGGTTATATAATGTTGCTTTATTTGACCTTTAAATTCATTTTCAAGATCAAGTGAAGGTCAGCATTGATTTTTTTACACACCTTAGAAGTTAAAACGGGCCGAAAAAAAACTACGTATCGATTATTTTATCACATACTACAACATACTACAGTTTCATTAAAATTGGTGAGACACACCTGGGGAGGTGTCCCTGTTAGTTTCGCAGACAATCGTAACATTCAATCCAGATCTATGCATTACATGCAAAAGATCATCCTCTTCACAGTTTATACTTTTAGCATTCCAAGTGGCAAACATTCTTACGTTTGATTTGACATTTTATCTTGCAAAAACATAAAATATAGTATTTACGCATCATGTATGGACTCACCTTGCACGTAAGTAACACGATCGCTAAAGTTTGGATTGATGGTAATTTGATAATGCTTAACAAAGATTTATAAGCTGTGTGTAAATCACGTTCCGGTACTACTTCATGTTCATTATCTTTTGGTTCTACTTCAGCCTTGGAAATAGCTATTATCGAAGTAGTGATTAAAAATACACATCCCCAGAAAAATAAAAACCCTGATAATGTCACAAGTCCGTCTGGTTCAGGTTCAAATCGTAAGTAACTGTTACAGAAATCAGCCGATTCAAGTGCAAGAAACAAAACATATCCAAAGAAAAATCCAGTTGTCTGACCAACACTGTTACATGTAGATGCATGTGCAACATTTCGTTTTTTAAGCATTGTTAGAGCCCAGCCATCTACAGCTATATCTTGCGTAGCAGCCAAGAAGTTTAAACAGAAAAATAAAACTGTTAACAGACCAATATTTGGTTCAACTCCATTTATTCCAATCCATTGGTTAACATGAGAAGATAATAGTAACATAAATGCTCCAATTAAATATTGTGTTGGTATTAACCATGATTTTCTCCGCCCAATTCTACTGGAATACATAGAATCCACAATTGGTGCCCATAAAAGTTTTAAACTAAATGGCCACTGGACAAAACTGAACTCCGCCTGAAAATAATATTAATTCATTAGTGGTTTGTCTATTTAAATATGTAATTATTAAAATTTTGTTGTACCAGCTATATTTTCACACTTACACTATTCTAAATGCTCTTTAATTAAACATTCGATATTGAAATCACTAACGCAGGATCGGTTACACTGTTAGAAATAATCCAAAAATCTTTGTAACTTGATTTTTTTTCTCTTTTATTTGCTAAATATTTCTGTATTTTTTTTAAATATTTACATTTTAATTTTGTTTAAAAAGTCTGTATAATTAAATATATAGTAAGCATAATAATAAGTTTTAGTCTATATCTTAATATTAGATAAAGCGCGACCGATCCCGTTTTAATGAAGATTTTAAAATTACGTTTTAACACATGATCAGTGAGTTAAAAGTTATTGTCATAATAATAGCTGTGTACGTTTCTGTAAATTTTTAGCGTAAACATACGTTGCATGTAGGTTGCCATTCTTATTAAGATGCACGTTTGTCCTCGATAACATGAGCTTCACGTCATTAGTGTCTGAACTAATAATTGATATATCTTTATTATTTACATGCTTCCTCAATCGGTTGCTAATGTTTATGTCTGTGTTAAATATGGATCTTTTTTTTTCACTGCTTAAAATATCTGCAGTGTCATGCACCGAACTTTCTTATCCGCATATGGGTTAAACCATATCGTAGTTACATTATTTTTCTAATTTATAATATTCGTTCTAATATTTAGTTCGCTTTTACAGTAGATATATTTCTTAGAAACAATATAAAATGTCAAACTTCAAATTATTTAAGTCTATTTTGTTAAACAATTGACAGGCGCAGATGATACGATTTATGTAAAAGTATATATAATAAGCAGAAATTTAATTTGAAGCCATTACTCTTTTTGGAAAAATAATTCAAACAAAAGTTGTGCTAAATATGAATACCTTTAATTTTTGTTCGACAAAATTTTCTGTAAATGTAACCATTTTTGAGTAATTGCAGAAAATACAAATATTGACTAGAGTAAGCAGGCACTTCCGCTTGGAATATTTTTTTCAAAAATAGGAGGTGCACTCCTCAGGCATATGCAAATCTTAAGTTTAAAGTTTCATAATTTTAGCTTCAACCGTTTAGGCTGTAGAGAACATACACAAACATACACACACACACAGACGGACGTCATTCCAAAAATAGTTGGAATCGGTTCAGGGAAGGTCAAAACGTAGATTTCCGTTAAAATCTCGAGATCGAAATTTTTCATGATTACAATACTTATACTGCGTATAAGAAAGTAAAAAAGAGAAAGATGTTCACATAAATGACAGGTCAACGAAATGTCAAATACTGATCCGTCATTTCAAATTTGAATTCGGAAAATTAATTTGAATGTACTGATAAAAATGTTTTCAATTTTCTCGCAAGGCTACAATATTTATTTGTAATTTTGGACAACTAATATTAGGTTTGGTGTTATACGAAAGCTAAAGTGAAGGTGCATATAAAAACTTTTTTTTCACTTTCTTATACGCAGTATAAGTAAGTATTGTAATCATGAAAAATTTCGAACTCGAGATTTTAACGGACCTTCCCTGAATCGATTCCGACTATTTTTGGAATGACGTCCGTCTGTGTGTGTGTGTGTGTGTGTGAGCGCTCTACAGCCCAAACGGCTAAAGGGAAAATTATGAAATTTTAAACTTAAGATTTGTATGTGCCTGGCACGAAAACCTCCTATTTTTTAAAACAATATTCCGACCGCAAGTTCATGTTTACTCTAGTCATTTTTTGCAGTTTCTGCAATTACTCAAAAATGGTTACAGTTACAGAAAAATTTTGTGAACAAAAATTAATGATATTTATATTTAGCACAACTTTTGTCAGAATCCTTTTTCCAAAAAAAGTACTGGTTTCAAAATAAATTTCTGCTTATTATATATAATGTTACATAAATCGTATCATCTGCGCCTGTCAATTGTTTAACAAAATGGACTTAAATAATTTGAAGTTTGACATTTAATATTTAATCAAAGGAATATATTTAGTATGTACCGTAAATACCAAGCAAAAATCGATTTTTTGGTTGTGATTTTTTTATGATTACTGAAAATGTTGGTTGAATTTCGGAACGTATTGGTTGAAATTATTGAATGACGTTTATCAAATAACCTTATTATTATTTGTATGTTTTGGTAGTGGATTTCAAAATGCAAGCGCCAATAGCCTGGTTTTTTAATGAAATATTATTATCAGATGAAAGTAGCGATGAAGATGATGATAAAATAATACTCACATATTTACGGGTAAATCTAGGTAAATTAAATGATATTATTTATTTCAAACGCATATTATTCATTATTCATATTAGATTCGAGACCAAAAATTCAACATTTCGTTGAAAATGTTGTCGATAAATATAGCGACAATGAATTTCGAGAACATTTTCGAATGTACCGAGCTACATTTGATTATGTGCTGGACTTGATAGAAGCCAAAATAACAAATAGTGTGATTGAAAGAGGACGCCAAACAATTAGTGCCAAAATACAATTATTATTGTCATTGTGGTATTTTTCCTCTCCAGACTCATATCGGTCAATTTGTGGAAGATTTGGAATTGGAAAGGCAACTGGATTAAGATCCGTGAGAAGAGTTGCAGACGCACTCTTTCAATTAAGCCCCCTTATAATTCGTTGGCCAAGTGGTGAATACGTGGATAAGGTCAAACGTGAATTTAGAGTAATGGGATTTCCAAATACGGTCGGAGCAATTGATGGTAGCTATATACCTATTCCTCAACCGAAGGAACACGGAATATCCTATATTAATAGGAAAAATTTTGCCGCCATAATCTTACAAGGAGTATGCGACCACAAGCTACTATTTACGCATTGTTACGCTGGTGAAGTGGGCTCCGTTCATGATGCGAAGGTTCTTCGAAATAGTGAGATTTGGCAATTTTTAAATGAAAATGCTGAAGAAAAATTTCCCGACGACAGTCATTTAATTGGAGATAAAGCATATCCATGTCTTCCACATCTTCTTCCACCATACAAAAATAATGGTCATCTAACTCGGTCGCAAAGAAATTATAATTATGGATTATCTGCTGCTCGTAGTACCATAGAACGCGCATTTGGCTTGTTAAAAAAAAGAATGAGATGCTTGAAGTTTTTGGATGTGAGGAGCTTGGATTGGATTCCAAAATATGTAATTGCGTGCTGTGTTTTGCACAATATTTGCATAATGCAAAACGATATTATGGAATTAAATATCGAAGAAGACGTGGAAGAACCAATTCAAAACAATGAAGTAGACGAACGCGAAAACCGACAAAGAGGACTCGCAAAACGGGATGCAATATGTGCTGAATTGTTTAATTGAAACCTTTTTAATATGTTTACATTAGATATTAAATAATTATTAAAAAATACAAAAACAAAATATCTGATTATTATTTCCTTTGTATAAATAATATACTTAAATAAATAAAATAAGTTATAAAAAAAAACAAAATAAACATAATTGCACTTCTTGCATATAAACCACTATCTATATAAATAAAAATAGGAACATTCTTTGTGAAAATAATAAATACTTAAATAAAGAATAAACAAAACTAAATTCAAGCCATAAAAAAACTTAAAACATAGTTGAAATTATAGAATTTTAATAAACACGTTTCAATTTATTCCTTATTTTTATTAAAATTATCCTTAAACCACTCAAAAATTTCTTTTTTCTGTTTCATTTTTTCTTCATGTCTTTTATCTCGTTTATTTTCTATTTCCATTAGAAGTTCAGCAGATGTTTTGGATTTCTTATTCTTACCGGAATTTTTATTTCCATCATCAGTTACATCAGTAATCTGTAATTTGGTTGCAGCATGGTCTCTGTCCTCATCACAATCCTCCAATATTTTTCGTTTACGATTACAATCAAAAGATCTGCCTTTTAGTTTACTAAGGCCACTACTACTTGCAGTAGCAATCGGATTAAATTCTGGATTGTTAAAATATATCTCATGAAATTCATCAAAAAATTTCCAATGCGTTTTCGAGTTTCCTGTTTTTTTTTTATATTCTGTTGCAATACTTTATTATACGTGCCTTTCAAATTGCGCCATTTTTCATCACACTTATGTCCATGTTTCTCGATGTTGTGACTTTTTAATTGGGCGCTAATAACGTTCCATACTTGTTTTTGGTTATATTGCACCGATTTAAATAAGTGTTTGTTATCATTATATGCACAAATTAGTGCGTATACAGCATCATCTGTCCATCTATTACTTTCTTTTTCATGTTCATGGCTTGTTGCGGCTGTTGATGTCTGAGATAACGACTCATCTATTATTTTATCTCCTATATATTTATATATAACATTATTTTCATCCACACATATATTTGTGGCATCAGTAAAGTAAGTATGCGCAACTGCATTGTCATAATCAATGGGACCTTCACAATATTTGCACGTATATTCATCCTAAAATTGCAATGAATATATGATTTAATAGAATAATATATAAATTATAAATATCTACGCACCATGTTTAGCTCCTATGGAATATGAAGAATATATACTAGTCAACTAAAAAAAACCAATAACCTCACTCACTCACTGCCTAATTATAAATATGACAGTTTGCGCCAAAATATATTGTGGTGGGGAAAAAGAACCAACAACAACCGACAATTTATATTGGTGAGTTTGGTTAAAAATTAGACTCATCAATTTTCAGAAACCGCGTTCCGTTTATGTATATTTTTCAGGAATTTTTGATTTACGGAACGACAAACCAAGAAATAGATGAGAATATGGTATTTACGGTACATACTATTAGTATAACAGCAATCTAAAGGTTAAAACAAATATTATAAATTAGATAAATAATGAAACTACGATGTGAGTTAACCCATATGCGTATAAGAAAGTTCGGTGCAAGACACTGCAGATATTTTATTACTGAGTAGGGTTCACTTCGGTTTCTTAAGTTTTTGGTACTTCAATATATTAATTTTAGTTTGGTGTAAACAAGCTTTTATAAATCATGTTGAAACACAAATTTTAAAGGAATGTTTCATGCTGCTATGTTTTTCAATAATTGGTTACATATTATCACCTTAGTATATATTTTAGGGGCATCTGAATCTTCAATTGTCTAAATAACATTTAAAGCATATGCAGTGTCATGCACCGAACTTTCTTATGGGATTTTGGTTTAAATCACATCCTATTTTCAATATTTTTCTAATTTATAATATTTGTTCTAATCTTTGGAACACTTTGACACAAAATATATTTCTTTGAAAAAAATATAATATGCCAAACTTCAAATTATTTAAGTCTGTTTTGTTTCTTTTGATAAACAATTGACAGGCGCAGATGATACGATTTATGTAAAATTAAATGTAATATGAAGAAATTTAAAGAGCCATTTTCTTGTTTCCGGAACCGTATGGAAAAAAAGTTTCAAATAAAAGTTGTACAATATGCTTATTTCTTTAATTTTTATTGTAACAATATTTTTGTAACTGGAACTATTTTTGAGTAATTGCAGAAACTGCAAAAAATGACTAGAGTAAACATGCACTTCCGGTCAGAATATTGTTTTCAAAAATAGGAGGTTTTCTTGCCAGGCACATACAAATCGTTAGTATAAAATTTCAAAACTTTCCCTTTAGCCGTCTGGGCTGTAGAGCGCTCCCATACATACATACATACAAATTATGTTATACAACTAGTATCACACCTTGCCATATTGCGCAAGATTACCCCTACTCTTAAAATAAGTATAGTTAAGTAAAATAAGATTATAAAAACCAATGTAGCATATCTAATAAAGCAATTCTAAGTCTCATTGTTGTAAACTAAAGTTCTTGTAATAAATAAACAGTTTTTAAAAAGTCTAAACGTCTTTACAAAAACATAATTGGCGCAGTCGGTAAGATAAATGTTGACACAGAGAAATTAATAACACAAACATTTCATCTGTGGTACTTTTTCAAAAGTTTTATTACATTTACCTGAAAGAAAAACATAAACCTACAAGAACTTCTAAACGGCTTCTACCTAAGCCCATCAGGGTCCAACCACGACCCATCTCTAGTAGAAAACAACACGAAAATCGACAACTTGCTGTTCCACCACACGATCACGTCTTCTTCGAAGGAAGAGTACTTGCTGTTCGTCAACTGGTTCACGTCGCCGAAGATACCTGTCGCTCTACAGAGATAGCATATTCAACAAGGCTTCTAGATTCCGGTGATGGCCGTAATACATCTAATAATTATTAGTATTATACAGTATGTTATTTATTTAATAAACTAATACTATATTTCACTAAAGTGGTAAACCTAGTAAAAATACTAGTAAATAGTTTACCAAGAGACCGACAACCGGCTCACTTCACACAAACACTCACACATTAAATTACAATAAACCAAATGCAACTTGGTAAATAATTGATGAACAACAATTCAAGTTCAGAATCTGAAGATTCACGAGATCAAATCTCAGATAGCGAATCAGTAATCTCGCATCCTATTAGAAATATAACGTTGAGACCAAGTAGACTTTTAGAAACCCCTACAATGGCAACGATAACCCTAAGTGAAATAAAAATTTTTACGGAAATGATTCCACACTATGAAGGTAATATTAAAGTACTTACCAATTTCATAAATACTGTAGATGAAGTTTATAATACACTAAATACTTTAGCTTTATCACCAATACAAAATACATACTTATTTGGCATAATAAAAACTAAGCTTACTCATAAAGCTGCAGAACTTCTTTCTGAAAACAAATTTAAAGATTGGGATGAATTAAGACTTTATTTGACCACAAATTTCACGGATAAAACTACAGCGGAAACAATATTGCAAGAAATAATGTACTGCAAATTTAAAATAAATTCAGAAAATACTTTAAAATATATATTAGAAAAATTCACTCACTATAAATCTGAAATTCTTATGACTAATTATAGCACAGATCAGAAAAATGCAATAACTACCGAAGTACAGAAACTCACAGTTAGACATTTTATATCCTTATTACCAACAAGCATAAGAGGTTCATTTATTGTTAAAAACCCTAGTACTCTGGAACAATGTGAATTGTTACTCAGGAACGAATTTAATTTTATTAATCAAAATCAACATCTTTCCCCTCTTCTAAAATATCCAACAACTAGCAGACCATTACCACAGAAATTCCCAGCTGACTACTTTCCGTCACAGCCTATAAAATTTAAACAGAATTTTAACAAAAATAATCCACCCTTTGCACCTAGACAAAACGTAAAAAACGTAATACAAACGCAACAACGATTTAACCCACAACCCATGTCGACACAGACCAGACAAACACAACCAATGTCAGTTCAGACAATTAGACAAAATTATAATATAGAATCTGAAGAACAAATTAATGAAGAAGTAGAAATTAATGACCAAGAACCCAACCAAAGCACTGATTCTTTTTTAGACATAGAAACATTGACACACGAGAACACTACATAATGTCATCAATAACGACAGGTCTACCCTCACTACAACAAAATTATTTTAACATACTTTTCGACACCGGTTCCTCTATAAATTTAATACACCCAGATTTAGTAAAACAACTGAAATTAAAAAAATTTAATGCAAAATTAACATTTAAAACGGTAAATGGCAAATCAAATTGTAATGAATATGTAGAAATCAAAATAAATAAAAAACTAATTAAATGCTATATATTTAAATTTCATAAAAATTATAACCTTTTACTCGGAATAGAAGCATTCCGTATACTTAATATAAAGCTAGACTTCGAAAAAAATTATGTAACAATAAATAAAAAGAACTATAACTTAAAAGAAAACAAGAATAAAAAGAAATAAATTCAATAGAAATTCGTAATTCTCATTTGAACACAATAGAGAAACAAACACTAGGTAACTTCTTAAAAACTATAAAGATTTATTTCCTAACGAAAACGAACCCTTATCGTATACAAATATTCTTACGCATAAAATAATAATGTCTGATGAAACACCTATTTACACAAAAAATTACCGTTTACCCCAAGTATACGAAAAAGAAATTGAAACCCATGTAAATAAATTATTAGCCGAAAATGTAATTAAATAATCATATTCTCCCTGGTCATCGCCCATTTGGATTGTTCCAAAGAAAGCAGATGCATATAATCAAAAAAAAACTAGAATGGTTATTGACTTTAGAAAAATTAATTCTAGAACAAAAGATGACAAATTTCCCATTCCTAATATTGACACACTCTTTGATCACATTGGTAAATCAAAATATTTTACAACACTAGATTTGCATTCTGGCTTTCATCAAATAGTTATGAATAAATCGGATAGAGAAAAAACAGCCTTCTCCATCCCTTCAGGACACTATGAATATCTTCGTATGCCTTTTGGCTTAAAAAACGCCCCAGCAACGTTCCAAAGAACGATTAATATGGCACTAGGAGAATTAGTAAATAAAATATGCCTTGTATACCTTGATGATATAATTATCTTTGGAAAAACGCTAAATGAACACATAAACAATATAAGAATAGTATTTGAAAGACTGCGTAAAGCCAATTTAAAAATTCAGAAAGATAAGTCAGAATTTCTGCAACCCGAAGCAAAATATTTAGGATATATAATAAATCAAAATGGACTCAATACCGACGCAAACAAAATTGAAAGTATAAAAAAACTAAACATCCCCAAAACAAAAAAAGAAATAAAACAATATTTAGGTACCTTGGGATGGTACAGAAGATTTATTCCAAATTTCGCAAAGTTAACAAAACCATTTACTACGTGTTTAAAGAAAGATTCTCATATTGACATTTATGATCACGAATATCGTGCAGCATTCGAAAACAGTAAAAAAATTATAGCTGAATCATCAGTACTACAGACGCCTGACTTTGACAAAGATTTTATATTGACAACTGATGCTTCGGATTATGCAATCGGAGCTGTATTAACACAAATATATGAAAACAAAGAGAGACCTATTTGCTATGCATCAAAAACCTTGAACTCTGCAGAACAAAATTATTCAACTATAGAAAAAGAATTAAAAGCAATCGTTTGGGCAGTAAAGAATTTCAGGCCATATTTATACGGAAGAAAATTTAAAATAAAAACTGATCATAAACCCTTAGTATGGCTTTTCAATATGAAGAACCCAAATCAAAAACTAATGCGCTGGAAAATCGAATTAGGAGAGTACAATTTTGATATAGAATATTTAAACGGAAAACAAAATGTAATAGCTGACTTACTATCAAGACAACGCCCGAGTTTAAAATAACAGAAGCCAACGGAGACGTACTAAATAAAAATATTATTGCGCATTGTATATCGCGTGACTTTAAAATGTCAAAAGGATTAGCAGAAGCTATTACGAAAAGATTTGATTCCAAACAATATTGCAAAAATTATAATTCATTTAATAAACACTTAATTATACAAAAAGTGGGTGGGACTACAATAATTCACATAATAACTAAAGAAAATCATTATAACCAACCCTCTATTAAAAATTTCGATAAATCACTAAAAGAATTGAGAGATTATATGATTATGAACGAATTACATGAAAGAAATATCCCCAAATTAGGTTGCGGATTAGATGGATTATCATGGGTAGATGTAAAACAGAAACTATACAAAATTTTCGAAGATACCAACATTCTAATTAATGTCTTTAGTTTACCAGAAAACTATCTGTGGGAATATATGTGTGTAGTCATTGACCAAATGCACCCTACGCCTATGTTTAGTTGGTGTAGTGCCTAGTGAGGGCGGATAAGTAGTGTACAAGAAAAACGTGTCGGTCATAAAGTGTGTGCGAAAAGGTTTAATCAAAACAGTTCTATTTAACGTATTATCAAAGTGGTGCGTGCTGTGAGAGTTTTATCAGGTTATGGGCCCAGTACCCGTTCCACTGCGCTAATACAAGTTGAACAGAATTAAACTTTTCACGGGATTTTTATATGTTTGAGTATTGTGAACAAATATGGCGACGACTATAGAAAACACCCAAAAGGCTACCGTGTTGCGGTTGAACGACCACAACTACGTCAACTGGAAGGTAACAATGCGCTGGGTCCTGACGAGGGACAAAACATGGACGACTGTGACATCACCGAAACCTGAACCAGAGACATTAGACTGGGTAAATAAAAACGAGGCGGCCATGACGCGACTCATGCTGTCGGTGGAAGAAGATCAACTCGTTCATATACGTCACCTGGAGGTTGCTGCCGTCGTGTGGACAACGTTGCAGAACCTGTACGAGCGGTCGACAAGAACAAGTAAATCCTTCTTGCGGCGCCAGATGTGGGCAATGCGGTACACATCTGGAACATTGCAACAACATATCACGGCAATGAAAGACATGGCCAGCCGAGTGCGAGCTGCTGGAGTTCGCGTGGATCTCGACGAGGAGATTTCGGCGCTGTTACTCTCGCTACCAGCAAGTTATGATAATGTAATTTCAGGGTTGGAAAGCAGAGACGAAGATACACTCACGATGGAGCTCGTTGTGGGTAAACTACTGGACGAGTATACGCGACGTGTGGAAAGTCGTGTCAGCGAAGGCAACGACGACGCCATGTTCGTCAAACCGTGGCGAAATCCGGGCCAGACGCTCCAGGGTCAAGAAAAGGACAACAACTATGGCGGAAGCAGCGGTCACACAGGTAGGCACTCAACCAGCAGCAAGTTTTCCCAGGCGGAAAAGAAATGCTACTACTGCAACAAGAAGGGGCATTTCAAGGCCGAGTGCCGCAAACGCCAGAAGGATCTGGTCAATAGCGACAGGAAGCAAAATGAGGCAGCGGGCAAAGCTGCGAGCAATAGGAAACGCGGCCAAGGTGGCGACCATTCATTCGGCACTACGGAGAGGGCGACCATCGTGTCGGCAATCAACACGAACAACGAGTGGCTCGTTGATTCGGGATGTACCAGTCACATGACGTCTAATCGCAATCTGTTCAGCAAGCTTGCGACAACGAACCGGGTGGTTCAACTCGCTGGTCGGGGTCATAGCATTCCAGTATCGGGGATTGGCTTGGTTCGACTTCGATGTAACACACCAGACGGAATCGAATTCAACGCGTGTTTAAAGGACGTACTCTACGTGCCTGAACTCGGGAGTAGCCTCATATCCGTGAGTAAACTCCTCAGCAAGGACTGCAAGGTAGTTTTCAAAGGGAAGAATTGCAAGATCTTGCGCGGTGGAGAGGTATATCTGCACGCAAAGGAACGCAACGGTCTGTATGTACTCGAATGGCTAGGTAAAGCTGTCCAGACATCAGAAAAAGGTGGACGTGAGTACACGAGTATCGAGCACTCAAACCACGCTACCATCGACGATTGGCATCGTCGTTTCGGACACCGGGAGTCAGCGGCCATCCAGCTCCTGCATCGTGACAATCTCGTACAAGGAATGGACTTGACCACAGGTGAAAAACCAAGTAAGGAGTGCGAGGTGTGCATCATTGGCAAGTTAACCAAGGAACCTCACCCCGCAAGCACATCACGAGCAAAACAGCCATTGGATTTGGTACATACTGACGTGGCCGGACCAATGCAAACTGCAACACCGAACTTATAAAAATCCGAACCGTCCGATACTATGAAAGCACCGGATTTCACAGTACGAACGCCGCGGCGCGCCGTCCGGTGCTCGGTACGGACGCCGCACAGTGGAACGTAACGCTTGAATAGTTGCCAAAACTCTGCAATATGGTTATTAATAAAGATTTTTCTGATTTTATTTTGCAAAATGTTTAGTATAATATTTGAAATAAGACATGTTTAATTACAAAAAATTTCTATAATGCATAGAAAATAAGAAGAGTATTTCAGCCAATTATATTATTTAATAACTTATCCTAAATATACTTAGTATTTGTTCATGAAAATTCTTAGAAAACACGGATGAAAAAATGAGACAGTAATAACGAATATTTCGTAGCCAAATAAGTATTTGCATGCGAAGCATTCCATCGATATCTTGTTTACTCATAATTGGGAAGCTTTGAGCAAAATGTATACATTGTAAATGAAACAACACATCGGCAGAGAGGTTCCAGCAAGACGCTTAAGTTTAGTCCCCAGTGGAAAGTTCCAGAGGAATCATGTCGTCAAAAAAATTTGAATTGTCGACATGCACACGTGAAAAAATTGTTTTACTCCGCAGCCAAGTACTGAGTTACCGAAAAATCGGAGAAAATTTTAATCTGAACTTTTCATCAGTACAATACGTGATAAAAAAAACCAAGAAGAAACTGGTAGCACGGAAAATAAACAACGATCAGGTTGCCCGAAGAAGCCCAGTGCCAGAGATAAGCGACAAATTGTGAAACTCGTGAAAGATAAACAGTTCACAAGTGCACAGAGTTTAGTGAATCACATTGCTACAACTTCGGGTAAGGTTGTTTGCGCTCAAACTGTAAGAAATGTTCTCCATAATGTTGGCCTACACTGCAGAACAGCGAGGAAGAAGCCTTTCATAAGTGAGGCCAACAGAGTGAAAAGACTGGCATTCGCTAAAGCGTATATGAACAAACCGGCAAGTTTTGGAAAGATAATTTTTGCTGACGAAAGTAAATTCAATCTTTTCGGATCGGATGGTAAAAGATTTGTATGGCGAAGACCCAATACTTAGTTGCAGAAGAAACAAGTGCACGTTACAATAAAATACGGTGTGCAAATACTTTTTGTACCCCCTTATATCAAAGCGATAGGTCTTATAAAGAATAAAACTAGTAATGAGTTTCATATACGCAGTATAAGTAAGTATTGTAATCATGAAACATTTCGATCTTAAGATTTTAACGGAAATATACGTTTTGACCTTCCCTGAATCGATTCTAACTATTTTTGGAATGACGTATGTATGTGTGTGTGCGCTCTACAGCCTAGGCGGTTGAACGTGAAATTATGAAACTTCAAACTTAAGATTTGTATATGTCTGCGCAGAAGACCTCTCTTTTGAAAACAATATTCAAACCGAAAGTGCATATTTACTCTAGTAATTGTTTGCGGTTTCTGCAATTACTCAAAAATGATTGCAGTTACAGAAAAATTATTAAAATAAAGATTATAGATATCAGCATTTTGTACAACCTTTATTTGAAACTTTTTTTTCCAAAAGTTACCGGAAACAGAAAAATGGCTATTTAAATTTATTCATATTATATTTATTTTTACATAAATCGTATTATCTGCGCCTGTCAATTGTTTATCAAAAATACAATTTTATTGCAAACTAATGAATTTTATGTTTGTGTACATATGTCATAATTTCAATTAGAATTTGTTAATTGAAAACGAAATAGTTTTTATTGCAATGCGAAACAGACCATATGAGATTCTATTGTGTTTCAAATTAGTGAACCATGATTTATTATAAATTACAATTTATAAATCAATACTAAGCAAATCTATAGTTTATGTCTTCTAAAATCAGGCATCTTACAAATTTTACTGATTTGAGAAGATTAAATCATTAATTTTTATCTAAATAACCTCGAAGAAGAATAGGTCTTGCCCATGAATAAATAAGCAGATGTTTCGATTAGCTATACATTTATAATAATAACTATAATATTTATACTGACCTTATATTCAAAAAAAGAATTATTTATAAAAATTATTTAAATTGACATCATGCAATTTGTCCATTTCACTGTTAAATAAACAAAAATTAAGTTGTTGAAATATATGTAGCGAAAATAAAATCATTAATTATTCTATAAACGAATTTATTTAGCACAACTTTTGTTTGAATTTTTTTTCCAAAAAGTGTACTGGTTTCAAAATAAATTTCTGCCAAGTACTTAGGAATGCATCTAGACAGACGACTAAACTGGAGAAAACACATTGAGAAAAAGAGAACACAATTAAATTTAAAACTCCAAAAAATGTACTGGATACTGGGCCGCAAAACCAAGCTATCATTGGAAAACAAACTCCTGATCTACAAAGTTATACTGAAACCAATATGGACGTACGGTATCCAGCTCTGGGGCTCTGCTAGTTTATCGAACATAGAAATATTACAAAGATTCCAATCAAAGACACTCAGAATGATTACGGACGCCCCTTGGTACGTGACCAATCAAGCAATACACAGTGACCTTAATATGCGCACAGTGAAAGAAGAAGCCAAATATGCAACTGAAAAATATATCAAGAGACTCGAAATTCATCCCAACCACAGTGCGCTTAACCTTTTAGATAATAGCCTAGACATATCCAGACTAAACAGATACAAGCCACTGGACATCCCTCATAGATTTAGAAAAACCAATCAAACACACATATAGCATATGCATAGATGAGTACATAAGGGAAACATGCCACAGGGCAGCTATCCCACATGCTAACAAACGTCAAAATATTTACTTATTGTCCGCTAGAAGACAGATTGTAGATCAATTAATAAAAAAAAAAAAAATGTTTTGTACAAAAAAAAAATGATGGTATTCCAAGCGGTGTCATAGCACAGTGGATAGCGAGCTGGCGTGCGAGCTCAATGGTTGGGAGATCGGATCCCCGCTCCGACCCTATTTTCTCCTATATAAATTTTTTTTTGATTTTTTTATTGCACATAAAATATAAAAGTTGATAAATTTTATAATATTTGTGAAATATGTATAATAGAAAATATTTTGAATTTAATTATTCCTGCTGTTTGTATTCTCTTTTATTAAATTTTTTGACTCTGAAGCGCCACTATAAACAAATTAATACAAAGTAAAACGCCACCATAATAAGTTCTTTCTCGCCACGTGCAGGCAATAGCTACTCTTTAAAGATTTATTTTCATCGAAATGATTATGGTGATAGATAATATCGATTTTTCTGTGATTCCTGATGAAAAGATTAAAAGTGAAAATATGCTGCTCTCATTGCAGGAAACCTTTATGTTTTTATCACTTTTATGCTATCTTATATTTTATTTAAATTAAAAAAAAAAGAGAGAGAAAAAAGCCTGCGGAGGGGAGAGTTGAACTAGCAACCACTCTGCTCCTACGCTAGCTTGCTATCCACTGCGCCACGCTGCTGCTTGTGATAGTATCAAATGTTTTACTACAAAACATGATGTGAAAACTTTGAACGCGATATTCTCGAATTTTCTTGAGAAGTGCATAAAACGGCAAAAATTGTATTATTTTTTTTGCGTCACCTACCATCTGACAAAATTTCAGCCAAATCGGTGACCCCAACTACGTGGCTTCCCCTTGTAAGTTGATATATGGTTTATTGTGAAGTTAAACATAACCACACAGTTGCTCATAAAAATGATATAAATAAACATTAAACATATTAATTTAATTAAAATTTATGTAGGGAAAATTTCTTGATCGCTTAATTTTAATATGAGATTAATAATTAAAAGTTCCAGAACTCTTTCGTCGCCATCCAAATTAGAGCGATTATTTTTATTTCTTATAATAAAGATATGAATTATTTGTAAACATCTTATTCAAAATTAAATTGGCCGCAACATTTCCGTGAATTCCAATTTATTAACATTAGTGCGTATTGTTATAACGCTTGGCATCGGCCTATTTGGAAATATTATGGCGAAAAAATTGAGAACTTTGCGTAAACAATTTTTATAATATTAAAAGTTTTTATAATAAGTCTTTCTTAGCTAGAAAAAATTGAATTAATTTTAATAAGGGAATCACAAAATAAATAAATGACATGCTTCAAACGGCACAAATTCATTTGTCTTTTGTTTTAATAGTATAGTACTATTTAGTTGTAATTTTGAACATTTTCAAATCTAATTTCTGCAATTATTAAAGCATGCAAAATTAATTTTGTTTATTGATCTCTGTGCAGAATATTAAGCTCTACATACTTTATTTGAGTCATTTTTGTTTAAAATAATTTGTGGGGCAATTCGCAATGAACAACTACTTTTACATGTTGAATCCTTATGTACACAGCCACCAACTCTAAACGAAACAAACGTAATTATGAAAAAAAAAAGTGCTCCGAAGTAAATTTATATTTAAACAATTTAACATTTTTTTTAAAAATAATAATGAATTTAGACAAATTATAAAGCGTCAATTAATAATATGAAATAGTTTTGAGCCATTCTAAATTGAATAAATATAATAAACATGTCTACATTCAATACAATACTCTGTAACAACAGCTAAGGAGGTGTTGTTCAGTATACAATATTGAAAGCAAATATTTTATTGTATTCAATGTAAATTTGTCACATGAATACTAAATATTGGAAATTATTGTTTCATACACAATATTTTAACTCATACAAGACTTGTTTCCTAAACGATTTTCACAAGAATACCATTTTTTAAATTTCTTGTCTACTATACAATAATCGTATCGTATACAATATTGTTTCGCAAACAAGGGACACTAGAATAAGGCTGATTTTTTCATAAACAAGGGACATCTGAATAAGGCTGAATATACCATGTACCAACTTAAGAAAATTTGTTGGTAACAATGCACGCTACCTTCATTATTGTAAATGATAAGATATCGTTTGACATAAGTTATTGTAAATGGGGTTTTATAAGCTGGTCACGAGAATACCAAATAAAAACAATATCTTAAAGCAGATTGTAAAGTCACTTGTAATCAATACAATATTGTTTCGCAAACAAAAGACACGTGAATTAGGCTGATTACAAATATAATTTGTACCGTAAAAATATATTTTCTAAATCCCTGCCCTTTAGTTTATTAAACAATGATTTGAAGGAATAGGATTCGTTGTTCCACTATTAACCGATAATGTATATAATATAAATAGTAATATGTTAACATCCCTGCTATATAAGCAAAATACGTATAGGAAAATTCAGTTCAAGATACTGCGGATATTTGTAGATACAATTTAAACAGCAACCAAAAAGATAATAAACAAAATAATTTTGAAAATATAAGGTTAGGTATCAGTTCGTTTTTGTGAATTCCCTCGAATTTGAAATATATAAAAGTATTTTATTTTTCTATAATAAAATTAGAGCAAAACAAACGAACAAAGTTTAATTAAAAGCAAATTTTACTGATGAAATCCTTAAGATGTTATGCAAATAATAATAAATTGTACTTAAATTTACTTACTTGTTGTCTATAACTAACACCATGGTTTTGAAGTATCATAGGAATAGCAGCAGCTAGTCCTAATGGAATTCCCTGTAGCGTATACAGGAAGAACAACAGTGCAATATTTTTCTCATCTCCTTTTAGGTTCGATTTCATTAAAGTATTTCTTTTATTTTCACTTTCCAGAATAACACATGTTTCTTTTAGCTCTCGTTTTCGAATTGCCATTTTTAATAATATATACTATTGGGGTGCACTAAAAATAAGAAACATATTTATTATGTAAATATAAATCAAGTATTTAAATTTCGCTACCTAGCTATTAACATATCGTTCAATTAACGTATGTTTAATTTATCATTCACTGGAGAGAGAACTTTAAAAATTATGTTATAATTACACCTGTTAGTTCCACATAGAGAGATAAGAATATTAAAATACCTTTCATTAACATTTCAGCTTCGGTTAACGTGTACTTTAACTGACGAAGTCATATGAATGTCAGTTACTGAAAACATAACCACGACAAATCAGTGTTGCCAACGTGAGAAAAATCAACATGTATCGCATTTAAGCAAGGTTTTTTATAGTGCACGTACTAATTCTTCTTTTAATTCATCGAAGAGGCTATTTTATTTTGTTAGTTACACAAAACATATGTTATTGCGAAATTGATGACACATTAAAGTTACTTGCAGTTATACTAGCCACAGCGGGCGCGAAATACAATTTCTGGCACATTCGTTTTTACTTTCTTAAGTATTGTAATATTGTAATTCGTTCTCAAGATTTTAACTGGAATACTAGTTTTGATCTTCTCTGAATCGAATCTGACTACTTTTGGAATAAAGTATTTCTGTATGGCTGTGTGTGATCGCTTTACAAAATTATGAGACTTTAAACTTAAGATTTGTATATGCTCTCCTAGAAATCTTCCTATTTTTGAAATGAATATTTCAGCTAGAAGTGCATGTTTATTCAGTCATTTTTTTCGGCAAATGAAGTTAGAATAAAAATTATAAATATTAACTTTATGTAGAACCAATTTTTTTCAAAAATGGTACCAGTATCAAGCAAATGGCTATTTAAATTGGTTCTTATTATAATTATTTTCACACAAATATTATGAACTGCATCTGTCAATTATTTAGGAAAACATCTGCAGTGTCTTGCATTGAGCGCATTTTGGTTAGATGACATCCTATTTTCATTATTTTTCTAATTTATAATATTTGTTTTAACCTTTGGAACACTTTTACACCAAATATATTTCTTAGAATACACATTGTAACGACTTTCGCGAGCGAGAAGCCGACAGAACGAAATGCTCGACTAGCTCTCAGACCGGAGTCGGGAGTGGGGATCAGAGCTGCAGCAACTAGGTGAATTACACTCGAATTTCGTAACAATAACAATTTATTACATCAAAAGTGATTGCATTTAACTGGGCTTTTGACGCCAATGCACATTAATTACTAAATATTAAA
This sequence comes from Nebria brevicollis, assembly GCA_944738965.1. Lineage (NCBI taxonomy): Eukaryota > Metazoa > Arthropoda > Insecta > Coleoptera > Carabidae > Nebria > Nebria brevicollis. The sequence continues at coordinate 15,408,551 of OX122900.1, read as the reverse complement.
GTTATTAAGAAAATAAGCTAAATAAAACATAAATGGAGTAATCGCAAGGTTAAATGATCGTGGCTATACTCATCAAACGTCCAGACGTGAGTGAGTCCTGGAGGCGGCAAAGAGATGTTGGTGGCTGCGCTCAACTCTGGTGCTGTCTGGTGCTACAGGTTCAGCGGTCAGCAATTGGTGGTTTTGGTAACAATATCCTCTCGTACGGTCCCCGTACCGAGGTTATGACCTCACGTACGTTATTTGAGTAATAACGTCGGAACCAATTGCCTTAAACACAGGTGGAGGGTGTTATGTACGAGATATAGATGAACGGGAATTTATAGCCACGGTATTAACGGAATTTAAACATAAAATAACCTAAACGATAAATAGCAAATGAGAATGCTTGAATACTGAACTATTACGCAACAAAAAAAGGAATAATTGAGTCTACAATTAAATTGATAACAATTACAAAGGGTGAAGTGATAAACAGAGTTACGCTACATGGTAAATTGCAAAATTGAAGAGCCGGTGAAAAATACTAATACGGTTCGGAATAGGCCAGATAACTCAAAATTGGGAGTTGAATATATAACGCAGAATAACTGTTGCTAAATTAACAAAATTGATGGGAACGTGTGCCAAAAGAAATAACCCCGGAACCACGTGGTAAGTTGGTTTCCGGTCAACCAAAATACAATCGGTAAGAAATAGTCAAATAAGGTATATTTTACTATGTATTTTTGCTTCTGTCGGTAACTCAGCTACAGAATATATTATAAGTGCACTGAATAAAAAAAAACTGATCGTAAACGGTACTGGAAATGTAAGACATCCGCCTTACTAGCTGGTCAACCGACAAGAGAGCGATATTTCGTATCTTTTTGAGAATCGACAAGTTATTCCCGCAGTTGCGGAATAATTAATCCCGCCGGGCGACACCAATCGTTTTGCGGTAAAACCGCTAGATGACTCAATCACCTCGAAATTGTGCCAATTAGGCTTATGAAATAACGACAGTGTTACAATATAAAATGTCAAACTTCAACTTATTTAAGTCTAATTTTTTTACTTTCTTATACGCAGTATAAGTATATATTGTGGTCACGAAAAATTTCTATCTCGAGATTTTAACGGAAATATACGTTTTGACCTTCCCTAAATCGATTACGACTATTTTTGGAAAGACGCCTGGCTGTGAGTGTGTGCACTTGCGAGGCATATACAAATCTTAAGTTTAAATTTTCATAATTTTACCTTGAGCCGTTTAGGCTGTAGAGAGCATACATACACGTATTTGTGGTGTTTCGAGGAGAGACAGAAAGCGGAATACGTGGGTGTATGAGCAATGCAATGCCGTAAAAAATGTACGCAGATTAGGTGCCAATAAAATGAGGCATCAAAAGAATGTCGAATGAAAGATAAACAAAAAAGATTTATGTGGGAGAGATGAATGGTGTGAAAATGCGAGGCCATCCTAGGAGTAAATGGATAAACATGATTGAGAATGCGCTGCGTAAAAGACATGTTGCAAGCAAGAGGAATAGAAGCGAAAGAAGTGTGTATGGACAGAGTTGAATAGCGTAAGATGGGAAAGTTTGTAAAGATGTGAAAAATGTTAAGGGCTTTTGCCACCCCATTTGATGGGATTAGGCGTGCTGATGTGTACGTATGTGTCATAATCAAACAAACTGCCACGTTGTTTCTCTCGTTGCGGACAAGCTAACCATTAAAATATATAAATTAATAATAACCATAAATAAATTTCTGCAATGACAGAACTTCCTTATACGCATTTTGGTTAGATACATAAATATCATCACGCCTAATCCCAATGGAGTGGCAGAAAACCCTTGACATTCTTTCACATCTTTACAAGCTTTCGCCATTCAACTCTATCCATAAGTACTACTATCGCTTCATTCGAACTCATGAAATTATTCATACATGCTCTTGCTCGCAACTTATCTTTCACGCAGCTCATTCTCCATCATGTTTATCCATTTATGTTTTGGTTAGATCACATCATAATTTTTTATTAATTTTATAATTTATAATATCTTTTCTAACCCTTGGAATACTTTTACAATAAATATATTTCTTAGAATAAATATAAAATGTCAAAATCGAAATTATTTAAGTCTATTTTGTAATCTTTTTGAGAAAAAATTTGGTACAAAAGTTATGCGAAATATTAATACCTTTAATGTTTAAGCATACAATTTTTCTGAAACGGCAACCATTTTTGAGTAATTGCAGTAACCGCAAAAACTGACTAGAGTCAACAGTTTTTCAATAATATGAGGTTTTCTGGCAAGGCCTCTTACCGTTTAGGCACACACACACACACACAGACGGACGTCATTCCAAAAATAGTCGGAATCGATTCGATTTCGAGATCGAACATTTTCATGATTACAATACCTATTTATACTGCGTATAAAAAAGTAAAAATCTATAAGCTATGTATATATTTTTCCAAAAGAGCATCTTTTCTGTCACGGGATATTGCAAGAAAACTCAAAAACATTGGATAGATGCTCTCACTCACATAAATTTGACTATTAAAAAACTATAGTAATTTGCTGATATATTAAGTAACGTTTTTAAACATTTTTTTGCATGTTTTTTTTTGTATTTGATTTTCAGAATGAAGAACCTTTCAAGAACATTGTGTGAAAAATTAAGATGCATCGGAGCTAAACTAACGAAGATACAGCGGTTTAAGGGGTGATGCCTACCTGCAATGGTTCAAAAAATCGATTTTTTGTTTATTGTGGAATTCGAAAGTGTACACATAGAAGAATATTTTCCCAAAGTTTCATGTCGATTGGAAACAAATTGTCGAAGTTATGCGAGATTATGTAAAGGTAGTCGACACCCCTGCCAGAGCAAGTAGCGCGCGCCAGCTGTGCGCGGAACAAAGCGTGCGTACTGCTGCCCAAATAGAAAAGAGGCGATATCTCGAAACCACTTTTTCAAAGTCGGTGACCGCGATAACTCAACGTGTATTCATTTAATTTGAACGAATCTTTGCGTCCCCTACCAGAAACCTTTTTTTCTAGTCTTTGATCGTTTGGATTTTGCCTATTATTTATTTTCGAATTTTTGCAGCCGATCAAAGACACTTTTTTTGCCTCGAAAAAATGACTTTTTCATTCAGGAAGCCGTCATTACTCTCAAAAAAAAATTTTTTTCAAAACCCAACGATCAAAGACCGCTTTTACTCATTCCTAATGCAGCGCCATTGAAAATTTTGATTTCGGGTGATTTTTACACATGCAAGCGCGGTCACCGCCAAACGCCTTTTGAAAAAGGTCTTCTGCAGGGAGCTGCGCCACGGGCCCATAGGTGGTTCAAAGAGTTGGAAAAAATTCGTAATTAAATACCAATGTACATCCAATAAACTTGTATAATTGCAGTTTCCTATCTTGTTTCGTTTTCGAGAAAAAAAATCCCGAAATTCCGCATTTTTTCAGCCTCGCAGGTAGGCATCACCCCTTAAGCAACCGCGCCTCATACATGATTCAGCGCATCAGAAAGCACCTGCCCGGCCCTTACTTCCTACCGTTAATTATAAACATCTGCAGTGTAATGCACCGAACTTTCTTATACGCATATGGGTTAAACCACATCGTAGTTACATTATTTTTCTAATTTATAATATTTGTTCTAACCTTTAGATCGCTTTTACACTAAATATATTTCTTAGAATAAATATTAAATGTCAAACTTCAAATTATTTAAGTCTATTTTGTTAAGCAATTGACAGGCGCAGATGATACGATTTATGTAACAATATATATAATAAGCAGAAATTTATTTTGAAACCAGTACTTCTTTTTGGAAAAAAGATTCAAACAAAAGTTGTGTTAAATAAATTCGTTTATAGAATAATTAATGATTTTATTTTCGCTACATATATTTCAACAACTTATTTTCTGTTTATTTAACAGTGAAATGGACAAATTGCATGATGTCAATTTAAATAATTTTTATAAATAATTCTTTTTTTGAATATAAGGGCAGTATTAATATTATAGTTATTATTATAAATGTATAGCTAATCGAAACATCTGCTTATTTATTCATGGGCAAGACCTATTCTTCTTCGAGGTTATTTAGATAAAAATTAATGATTTAATCTTCTTAAATCAGTAAAATTTGTAAGATGTCTGATTTTAGAAGACATAAACTATAGATTTGCTTAGTATTGATTTATGAATTGTAATTTATAATAAATCATGGTTCACTAATTTTGTCTCGTAGTGTTGAGTAAAATAATGACGTATGGAAATTTTAACAACTCTTTTATAACCCTTTTTACAATTTTTTATATATTGACATGTGTACAAAAAACAAAAAACAACAACAACCCGTTTTTTTTAAACATAACTTAGCAACCATTGCTTAGCAACCATAGCTTAGCAACGCTTAGCAACCAACATTCCGCCCGCCTTGAAACACTGTTTCAAATTTCATTAATCATAAAAATTTTCTGTAACTGTAACCATTTTTGAGTAATTGCAGAAACTGCAAGAAATGACTAGAGTAAACATGCACATCCGGTCGGAATATTGTTTTCAAAAATAAGAGGTTTTCGTGCAAGGCACATACAAATCTTAAGTTTAAAATTTCATAATTTTTCCCTTTGCCGTTTGCGCTGTAGAGCGCTCACACACACACACACACACACACACACACACACTTTAAAGCGTTTTTCCCACAACTCACGTTTTCAAAGTCATAACTTCAAAAATACTGCACCGATCCTTTTGAAATTTTTAACACTAATTTTATACAAAATTTACAAGGTAACGTTGGAGGGTGTTTTTCAAATTTGTTAATATTTTTACTTTCTTATACGCAGTATAAGTAAGTATTGTAATCATGAAAAATTTCGAACTCGAAATTTTAACGGAAATATACGTTTTGACCTTCTCTGAATCGATTCCGACTATTTTTGGAATGACGTCCGTCTGTGTGTGTGTGTGCCTGTGTGTGTGTGTGTGTGTGTGTGAGCACTCTACAGCCCAAACGGCTAAAGGGAAAATTATGAAATTTTAAACTTAAGATTTGTATGTGTCTGGCACGAAAACCTCCTATTTTTGAAAACCATATTCCGACCGAAAGTCCATGTTTACCCTAGTCATTTTTTGCAGTTTCTGCAATTATTCAAAAATGGTTACAGTTACAGAAAATTTTTGTGAACAAAAATTAATGATATTTATACTTAGCACAACTTTTGTTTGAATCTTTTTTCCAAGAAAAGTACTGTTTTCAAAATAAATTTCTGCTTGTTATATATATTGTTACATAAATCGTATCATCTGCGCCTGTCAATTGTTTAACAAAATAGACTTAAATAATTTGAAGTTTGACATTTAATATATATTCTAAGAAACATATTTAGTGTAAAAGCGATCTAAATGTTAGAACAAATATTATAAATTAGAAAAATAATGTAACTACGATATGGTTTAACCCATATGCGGATAAGAAAGTTCGGTGCATGACACTGCAGATATTTTTTATTTTACAATTACAAATAAGCCGATTTTTTTTCGCAAAAATCACGTTTTTCACTTCGAAGTGTTCCCAAAATGTGAAAAATTGAAATTTCGAAAAACCCTTCCAGCGTTACCTGGGGAAAGCGATTATCTAACGAAAGAACTTTTTTTGATTTTAGATGATACAGCACCGAATTATGAGGGGCACCGCAATTCTACTTATTTCCGAGACGCTTCCGAATAATTGCCGCCATAGCCGTATTTTTTAATATTTCTTCATGAAAATTTTATACAATATTCTTCGAATGTTATACTTTAATATATCATTGGTTTTAATAAATAGATTTTTAAAAGTGTCGTCAAAAAATTTCACAAAAATGTGCCTTTTTTGCCCGAATTAACGTTACCCTTAAGCTAAAGTGGAACAAGAAAAGTGTATTACATAAGTTTGACCTTGAATGAAGGTGCTAGTTTGTAGTATGACCACGATGGCACATATCTACAGTCATAATAATGCATCGATTTCATAGCCTAGTAGGCGTATATTGCACTGCGACTGCGTGCTAAAACACAATTTATCAAACCTCGTCGGCAAGCATCGGCTTTTTTCGACTTAAGATGGGAATTCCTAAGAATTAAACTAACGACATAAAATAGACGTTATGAAATCTGAAAAACTCATAATTAAGTTTTGTTTTTCGTATAATAATTATGCATGTTTGTTCATTTAGTTATTAAATAGTATATGCTTGATCAGATTTCGTCTTTAAATTTGCCAGCTTGCCTTTTACCATGGTACGTCGTTTATGCGGCGTCTCTATGGCACTGCTTTTGCTTCACTAACTTTTTTTATTACTTTGGACGGGTTTTTCGGTTTGTCCAGCACGAGAGAACAGTCTTCGGATTGAAATGGTAGACACTAATGATTAAATGACTTATTTGCGGATATAAATAAGTGTTTACAATTATCAAATACCGTTCTCCACAAACCAATTGCACTTTTTACTTTCTTATAAGCAGAATAAGTAAGTAGCATGAAAAATTTCGATCTCGAGAATGCATGTGCGTGTGCATGTGCTGGTGGGTGTGCGCGTGTGTGCGTCAATGCGTGCGTGTGGGCGTGTGTGTGTGTGTGTGTGTGTGTGTGTGTGTGTGTGTGTGTGTGTGTATGCGCCTAAACGAATGATGATAAAATTATGAATACTTATACTTAAGGATGCCTTACGGAGTCTCGGCTCTAAAATCGCCCCTATTTTTTAAATTTTTTTGTGGCCAAACCAAAAAATTAATTAAAATTTGGTTTGCAGAAAATGGTTTACTAACAAAAGAACTACGAGAAAAAAAAAATTTATATATAGTGTCACATTCTTGCGAAAACAGAGCGCCACGGCTGCTCCTCAAAATGAAAAACGTCTCCGCTGCATCCATGCTTCTCTGTTGAACTAGGACAAAAAAAAAATTCAAATTCGTACTAACCGTTTGTATAGAATCATCTAAAATGAGCTCGATCCGTCGAAAATTGTGGACCTAGTAGAAGTTCAAAGTACGAACAAGGAGATTTTTCAATATTACGCTCCGGAGAAGGGGCTTTATGAAATGAAATTTTGGTCGGATCATGTTCATGGTAGATGATTCCAAGCACTGATATGTTAAGAATATGTAGTTAAAATTCTGTGAGGATTGATCGCATATTTTTCTACTTTCTTATACGCAGTATAAGTAAGTATTGTAATCATGAAAAATTTCGAACTCGAGTTTTTAAGGGAAATATACGTTTTGACCTTCCCTGAATCGATTCCGCCTATTTTTAGAATGACGTCCGTCTGTCTGTGTGTGTGTGTGTGTGTGTGTGTGTGTGTGTGTGTGTGTGTGTGTGTGTGTGGGTGTGTGGGTGTGTGGGTGTGTGTGTGTGTGAGAGTGTGTGAGTGTGTGTGTGTGCGAGTGTGTTAGTGTGTGAGTGTGTGTGTGTGTGTGTGTGTGTGTGTGAGCGCTCTATAGCCCAAACGGCTAAAGGGAAAATTATGAAATTTTAAACTTTAGATTTGTATGTGCCTGGCACGAAAACCTCCTATTTTTGAAAACCATATTCCGACCGGAAGTGTATGTTTACTCTAAGCATATTTTGCAGTTTCTGCAATTATTCCGAAACAGTTGCAGTTACAGAAAAATTGTTACAGCAAAAATTATAGATATCAGCATTTTGTACAACTTTTATTTGAAACTTTTTTTCTCAAACCGTTCCGGAGACATGAAAATGGCTCTTGAAATTTCTTCATATTACATTTAATTTTACAGAAATCGTATTATCTGCGCCTGTCAATTGTTTATCAAAAAAAAACAAAACATACTTAAATATTTTGAAGTTTGACATTTTATATTTATTCAAAGAAATATATTTAGCGCAAAAGTGTTCCAAAGGTCAGAACAAATACTATAAATTAGAAAAATAATGAAACTACGATGTGATTTAACCCATATGCGTATAAGAAAGTTCGTTGCATGAGACTGTAGATGTTTTTGAATCGTAGATGCAAATTTGAAAAACATAGTTTCGAGAAAAACGCGTTTGAAGTATCAAGTACAAGTTAGTACCTAATCAGCGAGGACACAAAACTCACGCGCTTGCGGCTCTCATAACTGCAAGAGTATTTCGCATTGCACTTTCGAAATTTCACAAACTCCATAAGTTACCCTTAAGATTTGTATATGCCTCGCATGTGCACCCCCTATTTTTAAATATTCAAACCCGAAGTGCCTGTTTCCTTCAGTAATTTTTTGCGGTTTCTGTAATTACTCAAAATGGGTTGCAGTTACAAAAACATCTGCAGTGTCATGCACCGAACTTTCTTATACGCATTTGGGTTAGACCATATTGTAGTTTCATTATTTTTCTAATTTATAATATTTGTTCTAACCTTTAGATCGCTTTTTTACACTAAATATATTTCTTAGAATAAATATTAAATGTCAATCTTCAAATTATTTAAGTTTATTTTGTTAAACAGGCGCAGATGATACGATTTATGTATAAATAAATATAATAAGAAGATATTTAAATAGCCCTAATTTTTAAACCTGTACTCTTTTTGGTAAAAATTTAAATACTCTATATTTTCAAACAAAAGATGTGCGATGTATAATACCGTTAATTTTTGTCCATACAATTTTTCTGCAACTGTGTGTGTGTGTGTGTGTGTGTGTGTAGGTGTGTGTGTCTGTGTGTGTATGTGTGTGTATGCTCTCTACAGCCTAAATGGTTGAAGCTTAAATTATGTACCTAACACAAGCCTGGGGTGTACACCATCTATTTTTGAAAAAATTATTCAAAGCAGAAGTGCCTGTTTGCTCTGGTCATTTTTTGCAGTTTCTGTAATTACTCAAAAATGGTTACAGTTACAGAAAAATTGTATGAATAAAAATTAACGGTTAACATTTGTTTAAAAATATTTACCAAAAAGAGTACTGTTTTAAAAATAATGGCTATTTGAATATCTTCTTATTACCTTTATTTATACATAAATCGTATCATCTGCGCCTGTCATTTGTTTAACACCAAATAGATTTACATAATTTGAAGTTTGACATTTTATATTTGTTTTAAGAAATATATTTAGTGTAAAAGCGATCTAAAGGTTAGAACAAGTATTATAAATTAGAAAAATAATGAAACGACGATTTAGTTTTACCCATATGCGTATAAGAAAGTTCGGTGCATAAGACTGCGGATGTTTTGAAAAAAAATTTCAAACAAGAGCGAAATATTAATACCATTCATTTTAAACCACACAATTTTTCTGTAACTGCAACCAATTTTGAGTAATTACAGAAACCGCAAAAAGTGACTAGAGTAAACATGCACTTCCGGTTAGAATGTAGTTTTCAAAAGTAGGAGGTTTTCTTCCCACACATAAAAAGATTTTAAACTTAAAGTTTCATAATTTTACCTTTAACCGTTTTGGCTGTAGATTGCTCACATACATACACACACACACACAAACACACACAAACACACACACACACACACACACACACACACTGCGTATAAGAAAGTAAAAAGCGTTGATTTTACTATATAAACAATAAGTTAATTTAAGTTAAGTGAATTAAATGTCTTTTGGCGCAATCGATTGAACGAAAAGTCTGTTCTTAATATGGTGCATCCCGTCACCGAGTTCTAGTTTGGTTTGACGTCGCGTTAATCGAGTGCAGGATCGCCAGTTGTAACCTAGAATTTTCTTTATACGTGCGGTTTCTATACCCGGTGGATAACGCCTGTGTGTTCGTGGAAGCAATATTTGTAAGA